>CM055125.1:249361033-249388533 GCA_029206835.1 Rana muscosa
GGGCTCAGGGGCGCGCTGTGTACAGAGTGCAGGGCTCAGGGGCGCGCTGTGTACAGAGTGCAGGGCTCAGGGGCGCGCTGTGTACAGAGTGCAGGGCTCAGGGGCGCGCTGTGTACAGAGTGCAGGGCTCAGGGGCGCGCTGTGTACAGAGTGCAGGGCTCAGGGGCGCGCTGTGTACAGAGTGCAGGGCTCAGGGGCGCGCTGTGTACAGAGTGCAGGGCTCAGGGGCGCGCTGTGTACAGAGTGCAGGGCTCAGGGGCGCGCTGTGTACAGAGTGCAGGGCTCAGGGGCGCGCTGTGTACAGAGTGCAGAGCTCAGGGGCACACTGTGCACAGAATGCAGAGCTCAGGGGTACGTTACGTACAGAGTTCAGAGGTACTTTACATACAGAGTGCAGAGCTGAGGAGTGCGATGGTTTAGGGTGTGCTATGCACAGTGTGCAGGGTTCAGCCCTCTTTCACAGGCTGTCCACATCTCACTTTCATCCCGATTCGGCTCTGACCTCTGCACTCTCCCCCCATCTCTGCACACATCTCCCTCCACAGACCTCATTCTCTTCACCCAGCCCCTTTCTTCCAAAGGATTCCTCATGTCTCACCTACCCGGCACGGCTCTAGTATCTCCCGGTAGTGTATGCGGCTGTGCCTCTCCCTCTCACTTGCAGGGAGATCCATTGGTCAGCATCTGTGCACCCGGGCACTGATGGGGATCACAGTGCAGCCTACCATGTGATGCTCCATCCCACACCAAACCTGCATCTCCCTTGTGCAGGCCAGGCAGGAATCTATGAGAGTTGGCGAGAGGACAGCTGTCCTTGTAAACACAGAAGGCTTCTGTGTTTACAAGGGACAGTGGTGAGTGGGGAACAGAGAGCTAGAGGCTGAACTGAGTTCCGTCACGTTTCGCCTGAAAAAAGCCCTGGGTGCAAGGAACAGATAAAATGGCTCGGCTGGACACATTTTGCACATGGGCCTTGTGTTTGACATATGTGTACTAGGAGATTCTGCTTAAAATGTTGTCCTCATGTTAATGATTGCTGATGTTTTGGAGTATCCTGCACCCTCATATATCACCTCTGCAATAAACCCACAAAAGTTCTGCAATAAATCCACAAAAAGACATTCCCTAGACTAATGCCAAATGTCGGGAGACATCAGGCGGTTCAATAAAAAGCAGCCAACATTCGGCCCGTGTGAAAATCAACCAAGTTGAATTGGCCATTGGCTGAAAGCACTGACCAGAGTGTTCTGGCAGGGAGAACACAACAGCTCAGCAGGTGAGATTGCTGTACTAACATAGGACTGTTAGTACAGAGGCTCCGACTGGAGCTGTCAATATTTTTTCGTTCAACCTATAGGGTTAAACAAAAAAAATAACTATAAAGCCCAGTACACACAATCGGATTTCCTATGGTTTTTAAACCAATGGATTTTTACATCGGAAATCTGATGAAGCTGACTTCCATCAGTCTTGCCTACACACCATCAGTCAAAAAACCGACCGTTCCAAACACGGTGACGTAAAACACTCCGATGAGCCGAGAAAAATGAAGTTCAATGCTTCTGAGCATGCGTCGACTTGATTCTGAGCATGCGTGGGTTTTTTAACCGATGGACTTGCCCATAGACGATCTGAATTTGCTATCAGTTTTTTATCCATCGGAAAAATTTAAAACATGTTCTATTTTTTTGACACCGATGGGAAAATGGCCGATGGGGCCCATACACGATCGGTTTGTCCGATGAAAAAAATCCATCGGACTGTTTTCATTGGTAAAACCGATCGCGTGTACGCGGCTTTAGTGTGTACCCGGGCTTAAGCCAGTGTTCATCGGTGTGCTGGAAACTGTGTCTGGATCTGGCAGCCTATGAACTAGTAAGGGAGTCCTGAAGTAATCTACAGCGGCCGCTACAGGAGTGAACGCTACATTTTATTACCACTTATTATGCAACCATCAACTAATGGAACAGTGGTGCATATACCCTAATTAGTCATAACCTTGATCATCTCATTAAAATGACAAAGTCCAGACCTAAATCCAATTGAGAATCTGTGGCAAGACTTGGAAATTGCTGTTCACAGACGCTCTCCGTCCAATATAACAGAGCTTGAGCTATTTTGCAAAGAAGAATGGGCAAAAATGTCACTCTCTAGATGTTCAAAGCTGGTAGAGACATCCCCAAAAAGACTTGCAGCTGTAATTGCAGTGAAAGGTGGTTCTACAAAGTATTGACTCAGGGGGGCTGAATACAAATGCCCCCCACACTTTTCACATATTTATTTTCCTTCCACTTCACAATTATGTGCCACTTTGTGTTGGTCTATCACATAAATTCCCAATAAAATACATTTAAATTTTTGGTTGTAACATGACAAAATATGAAAAATTTCAAGGGGTATGAAAACTTTTTTCAAGGCACTGTACATAGAATTTAAAGAGATACATTTTTCTTCAGCTTTTTATGTGCCAATGGTCCCAATAATGACCGAAAATTTATTCATATTAATTTAAATTTGTGATATTAATAAATACAATTATATATAAAAATATTTCTAAAATATTTTTTAAAAACTGTAATTTTTCGGTTTTTGGTCAAGCGCATCCTGAATTTGCGCTTTCAGTGCCAAAATTTCCGTTTGGTGCGCCACTACTCAGAACTGTTTTTTAGGGCTCTTTCAGACAGGGGGCAGTAAAAACAAGCGATATTCATCAAAAGTAGAGAACATTGTCATATGAATGTTCATAGGAACGTTTGTTCAAAAATCCACTAGTGTATGGATTGAATTTGGTCAGATTCATGGTAAAAATGGCCAAAACCGAAGCCGTAGGGTGCTCCTGTTGAGTGGAAAATTCTCGGCTGAACAGCGACTGCATCCAAATAGATGCAGGCATTGTTCAGGTATTCTGAAGGCCGCTGGTACCAGCTGTCAGAATACAATAGCTGTCAGGGAAGATTCCTCCATGTACACGGTTTATATTTTTTTTCCCCATCATATTTGTAATTCTCATTGAATCGAAACTGGAAATGAATGGAAAATTGCCAAGTGTATGGCCAGCTTTTTTTGGTAGTCATGTGCCTTCAATTAATACAGCACCGATCCCATTTCCACCAGTGTCAGAGGACCACCTATGTTGCACCTGAAAGTGCGTGTTTTGGTTAGAAGTTGGGCAACAAAGCAGACAGCTAAAGGACATGCTGGGATTTGTGGTTCCTCTGCAGTTGATCTAGTCCAGGGGTGCCCAACCAGTGGCCCGGGGGGCCACATGTGGCCTGCAGAGCCCTCTGATGTGGCCCGCGACCTTCTGCTATGGAATAGAATACTGTTATTTAAGGTATGTTTATTACTAAAATCACAGTGTGTGTATATATGGGCATATCTGTTCTGCAGTGGTTACTGGGCTGCTTTCAAACTGATCCGTAGGTGCAGAGCAGTGCACCTGTGGGTTACCTGCACTGAGCCAAAGATTTCTGTTATACAGGGGGTCCCCGCCTTACGAATGCCCGACTTACGAACCCCTCCTACTTACGAACGCGGCGCTGCGGGGACCCTCTGCCGTTCTACGAGTTCCATCTGCTGTTCTGCGTATGCGTGCCCAGACGGAGCCTCGGAAAATGCCGGAAATGTCCATAATTGGCCGCGCATGCGCAGAACGGCATTCGACGGAACATCGGAAAACATCGGAAATGTATGTAATTGTCGTTCTGCGCATGTACGGCCGACTTACGAACATTTCCGAATTACAAACAGGAGAAAAGTCCCTAATGGGTTCGTAACCTGGGGACCCCCTGTAACCTGGGAGTTTGGTGCACTTTCTGAAAGTGCACCACACCTGCAGAATATAATAGAAGTCCATAGCAAAGGTCAGCTAACCGGCAGGAAAGCCAAAAGGTGCACTGCGCTGCACCCGCGGTGCGGGTAAACCTCAGCACATGAGTGTGAAAGCAGCCTTAGGCCCCTTTCACACGGTCAGTCTGACCCAATCGGACCCTCCATTCACCTCTAAGGAGTGGCAGATGTCTGTTTACATCTGCCTACCTCATATCTGATCCGCTAAAAAAAAAGCGTAGAGTGGGCTGTGTCCGTGTCCGTGTCCGCTCTGCGTATGCAGAGCAGACCTGCCATCCGCCTGCTCTGCTCATTGTGGCCCATGACCGGTTACCAAGTCGCTTAAATGGCCCTCGCTCTTCAAAAGGTTGGGCACCCCTGATCTAGTCCCTGCCTTGACTGAGCTCACTATAACAGCTAGGAGCGACTGTACTTTTGTCCACAAGGGGGCGCCCATGACCAAACCACCACCTTCTGAATCAATCTGATGGAAAGCAATTAACGAGAAAAGTCAGAACTCAAATGTATTTATCTCCGGCATCTCCAGTAAACAATACAACAGGACAATGTCTGCTCTTATTAAGCATTCTATTATTCACTTATGTCATTATGCCTCACAGGCAGTAGATTGCTGCTCTGCATGAGAATAGCCACAATTGTTTCCCCTCCAGCTAGATGTGCTTTTAATGTGCCATTGAAGGTACGCAGGCTCATGAAGGGCTAAATGGCCACTGGACTGTGTGCTGGAGGCAGAAGGAACATTCCGGAGAACAGTGCAGAAAAATAATAGCGAAATGGCCTACGTGGTAACATGAGGAGGGCCAGGACACGGGGTTCTAAAGCTGCCCATACATGTGCAAATCAGAGAATCTCCACTTCCTACCTGTGGTTAAGCTGCATTTTTACTGCCCCCCAACTTCTGCAAAGGCAGCCTTAAAGGGGTATACACATACCACAGCTGCAATGCTTTGCAATCGGGTGCGGAAAAATGATCCCCACTGTCACATACGGTGGGTAGTATTTTTTTTCCAGGGTGGCACAGTATTTTCCTGATGTAATAAAGTGGGGATGGTGGGAGGGACCCTTTTCCTCCCGGGTAGAATCTCTGGCCTGGTTTACCAGACTTGTCCCCGGTTGATGGCAGGGCTCTCTTTAAAGCGGACCATCAGTCATTTTTTTATATTTCCATCTATTAAATCTTCTGCCCTTGTTATTTTAACTTTGGATAGTAAAACATTTTTTTTTCTGCCAGTGAATACCTTATACAGCCCACTTCTTGTTTCTTGTCCGGTCATTAGCCTAGGCTTATGACATCATGCACAGCTCTTTCTCTCACTTTCGTGAGAGTTTGCCAGGAAGGGAGGGGAGATGAGTCATAAGAGGGCCAATGAGAGCAGCAGAGCTGGCGGTGTGCCTCTGTGTAAGTCCAGGAAGTGAACAGGCAGCAGCTTCAGCAGTTACAATGGCTGCAGCCAGACTCAGTGAAGGGAGATTTCTGCAGCATATTTGGCAAGTACAGAATCACAGTATATATAAAATAATATGCAAAGTGGTTGGAGGGAAGCTTCAGAATGGTAAAGATGTTTTTATTACTGCAGTTCCTCTTATTAAGTTCTAATGCCTTTCTGATTTGAATAGGGCTGCATCTGCCTGGCGCTGGGTGCTGGGAGGAGACATCCCAGGGCGTGCCGGAAAAACACTTTTGGGCTGCACCACCCCATTGGCGTCTCACTGGCACTAGGTCACGTCACCTTATGCTTTTCTTGCACTACGCTTCTGGGCAGACCTTTTGGCTAGTCAGGGCAATTTTTTAATAGCGCCGGATAGGCCCGCTGTGTGGTGCACATGGTACCTTTTGACAAGTGTGTTCCGTATTTATTCACAAGCGCATGCGTTGTTTTTAGTTTTTTTTGCACAGAGATGTAGGATGCAGGTCATCGGAGGGCCTGCCCTAATGTCAGGGGGAGGTTTGGTGGCCTTCGGGTCTTTTGCTTCTCCCCATCTGGAGGGCTCTCTCTTTGGAAGTGTGTTGCAACACATGGCAAGGCTTCATAGTGCTTTGCGTCAAACATTTGTGATGCATCTGCTGATTTTTAGGACATTTTGATGCATCTAAAGCCCATTCATTTGATAATGCAAATGATTATCCACTGCACAATTATCAAAGGACACTTTATAGTAAGTGCAGGCATGAAAGGGCTCATTTATACATGTTTTGCCCTCTGAAAAGTGATCTGCAGTGGATCGCATTTCAGAGGGCAGTTGACAGGCGGTGAGGATTCATTTTGTTACCTTTTAACCCCTTCACACCCGCACCACCACACCACAACCAAGCTCCATGTAAATGTATCACATTTGGGCTGCAGTGTGTGCACACCCATTTCTGCTGCATTTGCAGCTTAAGGGGGTCCACTTTAAATCACATAATGGCTGACAGTGCTGCATGTCCTATAAAAAAAAAAATACAACAGGCTGAAAAGGTATAGATGTGAATTAGCCACAACATATGAAATGCATATTCATGGTTTCTATTGTAGGAGAACGAACAAATTAGAACTACATACACTATATTGTCAAAAGTATTGGGACACCTGACTTTAAAGGCGTCCCAGTCAGTGTGAAGAGAGGAAGCCACTGACACAATACCAACAGGACCTATAAGATCGCAGCTATCGCTCTTGTAGCAACGACTACCGTGTTTCCTCCAAAAATAAGACCTACCCCGAAAATAAGACCTAGCGTAATTTTCCAGGAGGGCTGCAATATAAGCCCTATCCCGAAAATAAGCCCTAGTTTAAAATGCTTGTAAAATCCTATGATCCACTCTATTACAGTAGCATATAATGTACAATGTGTGTGTTTCTGTAATATAATTGTGGGAAAGAGAGCTCCGGCGGGTCACAGAAGTGCAGAGCGGCGCTATAACGAAGGTATTTGGCACAATCATATTACAGAAACACACACATTGTACATTATATACTACTGTAATAGAGTGGATTATAGGATTTTACAAGCATTTTAACTCAGATCACACTGGGTATTCCTATCAGGCAGGGAGAGAAAGGGGGGAGAAGACAGCACATTACATGGTAAGACCTACCCTGAAAATAAGCCCTACTGTGTCTTTTGTTGCCAAAATTATTATAAGACCCAGGCTTATTTTCGGGGAAACACGGTACTACAGTGATTTCCAAATTCCCTAGTGGCCATCAAATTTCGGATATGCATGTTTACATTGTGCCAAGCTGGAACTATGCAATCTATATAATTCCTGAAGGTTCATTTTAATATTTATAATTTTCCAGAAAGGCTGAGTGACCCTTTAAATAAGAATGTTTGCATTACCTAACTTGTTTTTGCTCGTATACATACATACACTATATTACCAAAAGTATTGGGATGCCTAGTGTATTACCACAAGATCCACAACCAACCTTCAGGTATGAGATATGCCTACTTACATTGGGGAAAGGTGGACCAAGATCTTACATACATTATATTGCTAAACGTATTTGGCACACCTGCCTTTACATGCAAATGAACTTTAATGGCATCCCAGTCTTAGTCCGTAGGGTTCAATATTGGGTTGGCCCACCCTTTGCAGCTATAATAGCTTCAACTCTTCTGGGAAGGCTGTCCACAAGGTTTAGGAGTGTCTATGGGAATGTTTGACCATTCTTCCAGAAGTGCATTTGTGAGATCACACACTGATGTTGGATGAGAAGGCCTGGCTTGCAGTCTCTGCTATAATTCATCCTAAAGATGTTCTATCGGGTTGAGGTCAGGACTCTGTGCAGGCCAGTCAAGTTCCTCTACCCCAACCTCACTCATCCATGTCTTTATGGACCTTGCTTTGTGCACTGGTGCAAATCACTTGGTGGAGGGGGGATTATGGTGTGGAGTTGTTTTTCCAGGGGTTGGGTTGGGCCCCTTAGTTCCAGTGAAGGGAACTCTTAAGGCGTCAGCATACCAAGACATTTTGGGCAATTTCTTTCTCCCAACATTGTGGGAACAGTTTGGGGATGGCCCCTTCCTGTTCCAACATAACTGCGCACCAGGGCACAAAGCAAGGTCCATAAAGACATGGATGTCCAACGTCAGTGCCTGACCTCACGAATGCATTTCTGGAAGAATGATCAAACATTCCCATAGACACTCCTAAACCTTGTGGACAGCCTTCCTAGAAGAGCTGAAGCTGTTATAGCTGCAAAGGGTGGGCCAACCCAATATTGAACCCTACGGACTAAGACTGGGATGCCATTAAAGTTCATGTGTGTAAAGCCAGGCGTCCCAATACTTTTGACAATATAGTGTATGTAAGATCTCGGTCCACCTTTCCCCAATGTAAGTAGGCAT
Organism: Rana muscosa; assembly: GCA_029206835.1. Taxonomy (NCBI): domain Eukaryota; kingdom Metazoa; phylum Chordata; class Amphibia; order Anura; family Ranidae; genus Rana; species Rana muscosa. The sequence continues at coordinate 249,369,218 of CM055125.1, forward strand.
ATCTCATACCTGAGGGTCGGTTGTGGAAGCTGACAATACCTGTGGTGGTAGGCACTACTTTCTGAGTCCTGCTCAGGTTCCCTGCCCCACTGCAGACTGACCACAGGGGGTCACTTGCATGGCACTGCCACGATTCATAGAACACTTGGTATTTTTTTGAATGAATATAAGGCATTTGCTGATTGGACGAGGTAGAGAATATGACATCACCTCCCCTCTTCTCCACCTCAGCGAATCAAAGAATGCTGTGTTCACTAAAAAAATAAATACAAGGCGTTCTGTGAATTGTGGTGGTGATGAGCGAGTGACTCCAGTACAAAAGGCAAGTGAATCTATTAGTAAAGGAAATCATTTGTTCGGTCCAGCTTGGCATCAAACTGATAGCAAAGCCGGAGTTAAGCCCCGTACACACGGTCTGACTTTTTGACAACAAACTTCAAAATTCCCAGGTTTTCAAAAAAATCTGACCGTGTGTACGCTCCATCGGACAAACTTTTTCGTTTTTCATCGGACAAATGTTCGCTCTGCGAACGGACAAACTTTTCGGCAACAAAAGTCCTACGGTGCAAAGTCCTGCCGTGTGTACAGAAATCCATCGGACTTTAGTCCGAAGTACAAATACGCATTCTCAGAACCAATGTTAAAATCAACCAACAATAGCAGAAGTTGACCAAAGGGTGGCAGTGAAGAGCAGAAAAACCACGTAGTACGTCAATTACGTCACTACGTTCATGTTTGTTGGCTGAAAAAGTCCTGTCGTCTGTATGCTATGGGCGTTCCCGGTCAACTCCCTTCGGACAAAAATCCACAGAAAAGTTTGCTTGAAGTCCGACCATGTGTATGAGGCTTTAGGCTTTAAAGCTGAAGTTGAATCTGGTTATATTTCTCTTTTTCCTCCTTAACCCCCTCCCCCGCCCCCATCAACAAGCTACCGTATATACTCGAGTATAAGCCGAGTTTTTCAGCTCATTTTTTTGTGCTGAAAATGCCCCCTCGGCTTATACTCGAGTCACCTTTTTGCGCCTGATCTCCCAGATTTTGGGGACCCGGTACCAGCTGGCCGTGGGTCTCCTGGACCCTAAACTTATACACATGTAGCCTCACTCCTCCTCTACAAGTGTGCAAAGGTTGTTGTCTGGGGGACATACGGCCGGGGAGCAGCGACTTTTCAAAGCCGGGCACCCCTTCCATAGACTCCCATGTTAAATGGTAATTTCTCCGGTGACTTTGGGGACCCGGTACCAGCCAGTTGTAGGTCCCCTGGACCCGAAACTTGGCACACATCTAGCCCCATTTCTCCTCTATAAGTGTGCAAAGTTTGTTGTCTGGGGGACCTACGGCCGGGGAGCACAGATTTTTTAAACCGGGCACCCCTTCCATAGGCTCCAATGTTAAACGTCAATCTAGTCATGGACACAGTGAGGCAAAGTGAGGCACAGTGAGACATGGGCACAGTGAGGCATGGGCACAGTGAGGCATGGACACAGTGAGGCAAAGTGAGGCACAGTGAGGCATGCAGATGGACACCCTAGGCTTATACTCGAGTCAATAAGTTTCCCAGTTTTTTGTGGTAAAATTAGGTGCCTCGGCTTATATTCGGGTCGGCTTATACTCGAGTATATACCGTAATAAAAATGGAAAATAAATGTCATTGCATACCTTATTTTAGACCCAGTATTGTCATCACTTGGTCTCTATGCTTCTCTGCACAAGGCAGGCAGTACATGGCTGGTGGGAGGGTCTGCACATAGCAATATCTAGGGTGGTCTGCTGTTTTCAGAAAGCTTACAGGTGATGCTGAGCTTCCATCATGAAAAGAACTGAAATCCAATTTATGAAACTGGAGGGCCATGACAGTAGAGACCAGGAAGGAAAAAAACTAGATACTGGATGCGCGCTGACTTACGGCATCTTCTAAACTAAAGCACACTGTAAAGCCTCGTACACACGGCCGAGAATCTCGTCAGGAAAAAACTCGTCGTCCTGGCCGAGTGTACAGACGCTCCATTCAAAGAACCCCCGGTTCTTTGAATGGAGTGAACGCGGTGATGTCATTGAATACGACGAGCGTGTGCTCATCACATTCGATGCCGTCTCCGCCCACTTGCTACACCCTACCTATGCCTAGGAAGCTACCACGCATGCGTCAGTCATTTCGAGCATGAGCGGGTTTCCACGGTGAAAGGTAAGTGTACACACACACACACACACTTTTCTCCTCGAGAAACATGCTGACGAGAATTCTGACGAGAAAATAGAGAGCAGGTTCTCTATTTTTCTCGTTGAGATTCTTGTCGGTTTTCTTGACGAGAAACCTGATAGCCTCGTACACACGACCGATTTACTCGGCAAGAAAGCTCGGCCAGCAAGTTTCTTGTGTACGAGGCTTAAGAAGCTCACAGTGTGCAGTGAAATCCAAGTAAGTCCTTTCAGTTCAGGCAAGGAGGATGTACAACTGTGCAAGACTGAAGGCTGGAGCTCAGCTTTAAAAAGCATATATAGCAAAAACCTACTTTTCTTTTCTGTATATCATAAAGACGGGTTTGGACACCACCAAGTTTTTATTGCTCAGTCTTGGTGGGGAAATTTTAAAAGACACAACAGGAAGCAAAAGGAAATAGAACATTCCCTCTTATACACCATAACAGGTGCCCGCATAGTAAAATTACTACATTATTCCCATTCCATTGACAGCTGTAACATTTTACTTTTCCCATTGCTTTTTTTTCCCCTTATGAAAATAGTCACCTGGACAAATAGAGAAGGTCCCAATAGGACAGCAATAAAGACCTGACAGAGGTTCTAGCACTTGCCCACTCTTTGATAGCCATGTAAATTGGAAAGATCCCTTATAGAACTATGGGCAAAACTTTTTTTTACAATTTTGGATAGAGTAATGGAGGGTTATAACCGACAGATTTTTTTTCCGCCACCTGTGTCCCATTGCGGAGATTTCCCTTTGCTTCCTGTCCTATAGCCAAACAGAAAGTGAGAGGAAATCCCTGCAAATTAAGGGAATTCTTGGGGCACCCCCAGGTCACCCTAGTGTCCCCATTGGAAGATTTCCCCTCTATTACTTTTCTGGGGACCCAAAATGTGAGATTTTCTTTTACTTTCACTTTTAATGATAATGGTAAACAAGACAAATAGAGAGGATGAATCTCCTTAAAGCGGAGGTCCACACAAAAATGGAACTTCCGCTTTTCGGAACCCTCCCCCCCTCCGGTGTCACATTTGGCTCCTTTCAGGGGGGAGGGGGTGCAGATACCTGTATAATACAGGTATTGGCACCCACTTCTATGCATAGACTCCCGCTGGGGTCAAGCCACTTCCTCCCCCCCCCGCTGTCTTCTGGGAAACACACTGGTCCCAGAAGACAGTAGAGACCAGTGAAGATGCGCATGCGCAGTAGGGAACCGGGAAGTAAAGCCGCAACGCTTCACTTCCTGATTCCCTCACTGAGGATGGCGGCGGGGGCAGCCGAGAGCCGAGCGATTGATCGGCTTCGGCTGCCGACTTTGCGGGCACCCTGGACAGGTAAGTGTCCATTTATTAAAAGTCAGCAGCTGCAGTATTTGTAGCTGCTGGCTTTTAATATTTTTTTTTTAGGCGGACCTCCGCTTTAATAGGGGCACAGACAGCAATAAAAACTGACAGGTGTTCTAATCCCTCTCCACTCGAAAACTAAAAAAAAAAGGTTTTGCCTTTGGTTATACCTTAAAACGTGGGCGCAAGCCGCATGCAAATATGCGGCTTCTTGGTTGGTGGGCCTTGGTACCAAGCGGCCGCATATTTGTGTGAATTGGTGGAATACAGCTGTGCTGGGAGCGCGCCCACTGCCTGCTCCTGGCACAGTTACTGGCAGCTAACAGAAAGATTGTGATTGGGAGCCAATCACGGTGGTCACATGATGCCCCACAGCATCCTAAACTCCTTAAAGGGCCGGGAGGTGCCGATTCCAAAGGGGTTAAGGGTATATTTCTCCAGTTCTTTATCATACTAAGTTATATACTATATGCCAACCATTCTTAACCGGGATTTCGTGGAACTCAAGGGTTCCTCCACAGGATGCTAGGGGTTCCTTGGGCTGTTGCTGATAGACCTCCCATCGGATAGTGCCTTCAGAGTTTGGGGGTCAATACCACTTGCCAGAGTCATCAACACCAATGGTTTTTTAGCTGTCTGTAAGGGCTGCATTCTTCTTACTGACCGCCAATGTAAGGGGTATTTTTTACATTGACCCCCCAAATGAATTGCTTTTAATAGGGGTTCCCTGAGACCTGCAAATTATTTCATGGGTTCCTTCAAGATAAAAAGGTTGGCATATACTATATAGGAGATATATAGTGCCTAAAGAGTTTGGGGGGCAATACCACTTGCCACTTGCATTTATCTTGCAAACCTGGCCTGTTAGTGGGCCCTGAGGACAGGGTTGATGACCACTACTATATAGGAGATATACAGTGTGGCAAAAAAGTATTTAGTCAGCCACCAATTGTGCAAGTTCTCCCACTTAAAAAGATGAGAAAGGCCTGTAATTGTCATCATAGGTAAACCTCAACTATGAGAAACGAAATGTGGAAACAAATCCAGACAATCACATTGTCTGATTTGGAAAGAATTTATTTGCAAATTATGGTGGAAAATAAGTATTTGGTCACCTACAAACAAGCAAGATTTCTGGCTCTCACAGACCTGTATCTTCTTCTTTAAGAGGCTCATCTGTCCTCCACTCATTACCTGCATTAATGGCACCTGTTTGAACTTGTTATCAGTATAAAAGACACCTGTCCACAACCTCAAACAGTCACACTCCAAACTTCACTATGGTGAAGACCAAAGAGCTGTCGAAGGACACCAGAAACAAAATTGTAGACCTGCACCAGGCTGGGCAGACTGAATCTGCAATAGGCAAGCAGCTTGGTGTGAAGAAATCAACTGTGGGAGAAATAATTAGAAAATGGAAGACCTACAAGACCACTGATAATCTCCCTCGATCTGGGGCTCCACGCAAGATCTCACCCCATGGGGTCAAAATGATCACAAGAACAGTGAGCAGAAATCCCAGAACTACACAGGGGGATCTAGTGAATGACCTGCAGAGAGCTGGGACCAACGTAACAAAGGCTACCATCAGTAACACACTACGCGGCCAGGGACTCAGATCCTGCAGTGCCAGACGTGTCCCCCTGCTTAAGCCAGTACATGTCCGGGCCCGTCTGAGGTTTGCTATAGAGCATTTGGATGATCCAGAAGAGGATTAGGAGAATGTCATATGGTCAGAAAAAACCAAAGTAGAACTGTTTGGTAGAAACACAACTCGTCGTGTTTGGAGGAGAGAGAATGCTGAGTTGCAACCAAAGAACACCATACCTACTGTGAAGCATGGGGGTGGCAACATCATGCTTTGGGGCTGTTTCTCTGCAAAGGGAACAGGACGACTGATCCGTGTACATGAAAGAATGAATGGGGCCATGTATCGTGAGATTTTGAGTGCAAACCTCCTCCCATCAGCAAGGGCATTGAAGATAAAACGTGTCTGGGTCTTTCAGCATGACAATGATCCCAAATACACCGCCCAGGCAACAAAGGAGTGGCTTCGTAAGAAGCATATCAAGGTCCTGGAGTGGCCTAGCCAGTCTCCAGATCTCAACCCCATAGAAAACCTTTGGAGGGAGTTGAAAGTCCGTGTTGCCCAGCGACAGCCCCAAAACATCACTGCTCTAGAGGAGATCTGTATGGAGGAATGGGCCAACATACCAGCAACAGTGTGTGACAACCTTGTGAAGACTTACAGAAAACGTTTGACCTCTGTCATTGCCAACAAAGGATATATAACAAAGTATTGAGATGAACTTTTGATATTGACCAAATACTTATTTTCCACCATAATTTCCAAAAAAAAATCTTTCCAAATCAGACAATGTGATTGTCTGGATTTGTTTCCACATTTTGTCTCTCGTAGTTGAGGTATACCTATGATGACAATTACAGGCCTCTCTCATCTTTTTAAGTGGGAGAACTTGCACAATTGGTGACTGACTAAATACTTTTTTGCCCCACTGTATAGTGCCTACAGAGATATATAAACTGTGCCTTTATTGTGCTGTGATGTGGTAGCCAGACCCAAAGAAACTTACGCCACTTCGTTGAGATAAGAGAATAGCTCCAACGCACTCTGATGCCGCGTACCATCCTTAGCGTTGGTGACTTGTACGGGAACACCTGTAACAAAAGACAAGTACAGACATAACATGTGGGCACTCAATGAAGGGGGGAGAACATAGACATAGGAACCCCGTGGGGAACCGAGCAATTTCCAGCGAGTGTAAAGAAGCTTCTAACACAACGCACGCATTAAATGGATGAGACAGTTATGAACTCTAAGTAACTTCTTAAGTATCAGGAGGTGCTGGAGGGTGGGGAGCAGGGGACATATTCATGGCCAAAATAGAAAACGGCAATAAAAATAAGCCCCCCACCCCACTGCTGTCTCCTCTGTCGCCCTGTCTTTTCATTTCATACACTGTGAAATTGCAACCAGCACCATTGCTAATTACATTTCACGCTCTGCCTTTGTCTTATGGCCGAGCACCTTCTGTCCCACCACTCGGAGATTTGAGCCTGACAAATGGGAACGAGGGGGAAGGAAGGGGGGAGCTGGTGGCCCAATTGCACGGTAAAGGCTTTGGCTGCCCACCCTCCCATAATGTCTGTTTCAAAGGGCGCCAAGCAAGTTCTGTGGCTGTCACGGCTCAGAAAAAAAAAAAAAAAAAAGAGGGGTCTGCTCTCATCAGCGAGAAGTTAAATCCGCCCGGCCAAAAGGAGACCCTATGAATTAATTATTACACCTTCCACAAAACAGGGTGTGGTGATCGGATTGGGGCAGAGGGGGAGAGCCATGGGGAGGGGGGGAGATTTCAGTATGGAAAAGGCTACGGGTGGGAGGGAGAGGACAGACTATGAAAAGAATGAGGTTATTATTCTTTTTTCAAACTGAAATGAGCAATAAATGTATTAGCAATCTGACAAGGAGTTGTTCTACCACAAAGAAGAGCTGGGCCCTGGGTTTGCTACTTAATCTTTCCCCATCTGTTCCCCCTATTAGCATTGATTGCACTATTCACTGCCAATCAACTCTTAACAGACCACTTTCACTCTCTTTTTGCTATTAAATGTAATTCTTTGCAATAATGAACTTTAAGCCCCCTTCGTCAATCTGGAGATCCTATTTATATTTAAAGGGTTTTTCTTCTTTTTTTTTTTTTTTTTTACTACCATGTGGACTGGATCCCGCTCGTCACTTTTTTGCGCTCTGCTCCCTGATCCGCAGCTTATAGGTTTCAAATAGTCAATAATTAGATTAGAACTTCAAATAAATGAAGTGAGGTTTGAATAGAGAGTCTGATGGACTAAGCTGAATGAGACTGTCATTGTCCTCTTATGAGATGATGACCGGATTTTAATTTCCTAGGGGTATTCCGTAACAATGCCATGAGTCGCCACAATGCCACGTGTAAATAAGTTACTATATGTTTGTAGCCGGGTGGCGGGCTTGCTGGCAGCTGCAAGGCATCGTTTTAAAAATCATTGCTTGTAGGGGCTTTTTCAAAGGGAACGCAACTTAGAGGATCTATTGTTCGGGGGCAGAAAACAATGAGATTTTGGCTGTTAGGAAGAAAGATTTGATATCTGGACGACTGTCAAAGGGTTGCAGAGTTCTGTACAGATACCACGTATTTTCTTATCACTTGGAAAGTTTTCTCATCAAATGTTTTTTTTTTCCAAAAAGACACATTTTTATTAGATTTTTTTACAGTATATAAATCATTATACACACAAAAAGAGGATTGCAACTGCATGAAGGTAATCAGACACAGCTATCTAGGAAATAGTAGAGTAGCTGAATTTGTTTAAATGGAGATACCTGCATGATTTCTGCTCTTTGAACATTTAGGCTACTTTCACACTGAAGCGCTGGCGGTATAGCGGCGCTATTTTTAGCGCCGCTATACCGTCGTTTTTGCGGGCGCTAGCGGGGTGATTTTAACCCCCGCTAGCGGCCGAAAAAGGGTTAAAAACGCCCGCAAAAACGCCTCTTTGCAGCGTTTTGGAGGCGCTACCCCATTGATTTCAATGGGCAGGGGCGCTATAGGAGCGGTATTTTTACCGCTCCTACCGCGCCTCAAAGATGCGGCTTGCAGGAGTTTTTTTACCCTCCTGCAAGCGCACCGTCCTTTTCCAAAATTCAACTACTGCCCAGTTCATTCCTTGACTGGCCAGTCCTTGTTTGGGCAACCCACTTTAACTCCTCAAAGCCATAGCATAAATATGGTGTGGAAAGAATAAAGTAAAAGTATACCTTGCCATTAATGGATGGACATTGGGTCACAAGGCACCTAACTTTTTAGTGTTTCATAATTTCTCTAATTAGAAGTCAGGACAAACTTGCTAAAGGTCCAATCAACGTGCCTATGTACACCTTGGCAGAGGAGAACGTATAGAATGAAGCCCTGTACACACGGGCGGGAATCCCGTCGGAAAAAAAAACTTTGGTTTTCTCGACGGGATTCCTGGCAAGCTTGTCTTGCCAAGCCCTGTGTACACACACAACCATTCAAAAGAACCGCCGTTCTTTTGAATGGCAAGAATGCAGTGACGTCATCGACTACGACGAGCTGGCGCTCGTCACATTCGATGCCGTCTCCGCCATCTTGCTACACCCTACACTACCCTTGTATGCTATCGCGCATGCGTCGAAGTCTCATCGAGCATGCGCGGGCTTATCGGGGACAGGTAAGCATACACACAAACAGTTTTCTCGGCAGGAAAACTCTGCCGAGAATCCCGACGAGAAAAATAGAGAGCAGGTTCTCTATTTTTCTCGTCGAGATTCCCGGCAGTTTTTCTGTTTGAGAAACCATACACACACACAAACGGTTTTCTCTGCAAAAAGCTCTCCCAGGAGTTTTCTTGCCGAGAAAAACGATCATGTGTACGAGGCTTCACATTTAACTTAAATAGGATTTTAAGTAGACCAATGACTTAAATAACTTCATTCCATCTAGACCACCATGTTCTCTTATGCCGCGTACACACGATCGGAATTTCCGACAACAAAACCTAGTTTCTTTTTCCGTTGGATTTTCGCTTAAACTTGTCTTAGATACACACGGTCGCACAAATGTTGCTCGGAAATTTCCGATCGTGTGTACGCGGCATAAGAAGCATAAATGTTGAACAAGCCCTGCAACACTTGTCTTGTCATAACTGTCCTAGGCTCTAAGGGCAGCCACACATGTGACTATATGCCTTGGCATTCGGTCACACAGTTGAAAGGCAGAATCCAGGGTTCAGGCAGATTTCTTATTACTATAGTAATAGTAAGCATACACAGAAAGTCTTGTATCTCACATAGACCATGTTGTTATATCAGGTCAAAATCTGAAATGTTGGCTTTTCTGCTTAACAGTGCATCCAAATGAAAACTGTAGGCACAGGTTAGAAGCCATTCAGAATTACTAAACTGCAGTTCACTTGTTTCTGTCAACTTAACATTTCTTTTTACTATGTTATACAGTGCATGGTTTTAGATGCTTACCTTTCTTGAACTCAATTTCCAAAATGTCTGGGGTGTTGGGAGCAGTCGCAGGATCTTTAGTTTTCACAAACAGGCCATCTGGAGCATGGTTCTGGAAGAAAATAGAAACAGTACCAGTGAGATACAGTAGAGTAGGGTGCATCTATGATATAAAAAAAACTGGACAACATTACAGCCATATAGAAGACATGAGGAATAATGTATGCTTGAAGAATACCCTGTCCACAACTTTAGGTGGAAGAAACAAACAGATGCCAAGAAGGATCAGAATTAGGTGAACAGAAGGAGCATAAGCACAGTACCGAAATGAGGTGAAACAGACAGAATGGAGTAGACAGTAAAGGTATGAGGGGGCATGTAGTAGACTAATGGATAGGCATAAGGAGGCAGAAAAAAACAAACAAAAAGGTAGAGGTATAGAAGGGAGGCAGTAGAGAAAAAAATTAAGATATAGGTAAACAGACACTAGAAATGGAAGAGAAAGCATATCTGGAAGGAAAAAGGGTGTCCAAAGAAAGAAAGGTATGAGGGGGAAGACAGAAAACAAGGAATAAAAAGGTACGTGGAGGGAGGAAAGGTTAAGGGAGGAAGACAATAGACAGGCAACAAAAGGTATGAAGTGGTGGCAGTAGACAAGGAAGGAAATATATAAAGAATCAGAAAGTAGACGAAGAAGGAATAGTATGAGGGGAAAGGCAGCAGATGAGGTGGGAAAAGTATAAAGAATCAGAATGTAGACAAGGAAGGAAAGGTATGAGGAGGGAGATGGTACACAAGGAAAAAAGGTATGAGGCAGAAGGCATAAGGAGGGAGGAAGTAGAGGAAGGAAAGGTATGAGGAAGGAGGAAGTAGAGGAAGGAAAGGTAAGAGGAGGGAGGAAGTAGAGGAAGGAAAGGTATGAGGAGGAAGGCAGTGACGAAGAAGGAAAGGTATGAGGAGGGAGGAAGTAAACAAGGAAGGAAAGGTATGAGGAGGAAGGCAGTGACCAGGAAGGAAGTAGACAAGGAAGGAAAGTAGGTAGGAAATGTATAAAGAATCAGAATGTATACAAGGAAGGAAAGGTATGAGAAGGGAAGGGGTAGAGAAGTAAAAACAGGTATGAGGAAGGAAAGGTAGAAGGAGGGAGGAAGTAAAGGAAGGAAAGGTATAAGGAGGAAGGCAGTGACGAGGAAGGGAAGGTATGAGGAGGAAGGCAGTGACGAGGAAGGAAGTAGACAAGGAAGGAAAGTAGGTAGGAAAAGTATAAAGAATCAGATTGTAGATAAGGAAGGAAAGGTATGAGAAGGGAAATGATAGAGAAGGAAAAACAGGTATGAGGAGGAAGGCAGTGATGAGGAAGGAAAGGTATGAGGAGGTAGTATTTAGACAAGAAAAAAAGGCATAAGGAGGAAGGCAGTAGACAAGGAAGGAAAGGTATGAGAAGGGAGGAAATGGACAAGAAGGAAAATTAAAGGGTGGAGGCAGTAGACAAAGAAGGAAAGATGAGGGAGGAGGCAGTAAACAGGTAAAAATATGAGTAGGGAGGAAGAAGATCAAGAAGTAAAGGTAAAAGAGGGCAGGCAGTAGACAAGGAAGAATAGATATAAGGAGGGAGGAAGTAGACAAAGAAGGATAAGTATGCTGAGGGAGAGAACACATAAGAAAAAGTAGGATTTTTAAAACAGCTTACCTGTAAAATCCTTTTCTTGGAGTACATCACGGGACACAGAGCGACATAGTCATTACTATGTGGGTTATATAGAATTACCTTCAGGTGCTGGCACTGGCAACTTCCAAAACAGGAAGTACCCTCCCCTATATAAGCCCCTCCCATCCGGGAGCACCTCAGTTTTGTAGCAAAGCAATACGTGTCCCCAAAAGAGGGGTGGGAGCTCTGTGTCCCGTGATGTACTCCAAGAAAAGGATTTTACAGGTAAGCTGTTTTAAAAATCCTACTTTCTTGTTCATACATCACGGGACACAGAGCGGCATAGTCATTACTATGTGGGACGTCCCAAAGCAATGCCAAATGAGGGGGGGGATATACCATACATAAGCTGGGCGCCATCAGGCATGAGGATCTTTTGCGGCCTGCAACACACTGCGCCCAAAGGCGACATCCTCCTGACTTCTAACGTCCACCTGGTAGAACCTAGTAAACGTGTGTACTGAAGACCATGTTGCGGCCTTACAAATTTGAGCCAGGGAGGCCTGGTGATGCACTGCCCATGAAGTTCCAACTGCTCTCATGGAGTGCGCCCTAACTTTGAACGGAGGCGGTCTACTTCTCAAGCCATAGGCTTGTATTATGACCTGTCGAATCCACTTGGCTAAAGTAGATTTTGATGCTGCCTGACCCTTTCTGGGGCCTTCCGGCAGAACAAACAAAGAATCCGTTCTACGAATCTGAGCAGTGGCTTTTAGATAAGCTTTAACTGCTCTTACTACATTCAAAGAATGCAATAACTTTTCCTCTACCGAGCTCGGTTTGGGGAAAAAGAAGGAAGAACCACATCCTGGTTCAAGTGAAACCTCGATACCACCTTAGGAAGAAAGGCTGGGTGAGGACGTAATACTACTCTGTCCTCATGAATAACCAGATATGGCTCTTTACAGGACATGGCGGCTAATTCCGACACTCTTCTAGCCGAGCATATGGCTACTAAAAATATCAATTTTCTGGTGAGTAGAACCAAGGAAATGTGCCGCAAAGGTTCAAATGGCTGCTTCTGCAGAACTGACAGAACCAAATTTAGATCCCATGGACATATGGGAGCTTTAATCGGTGGAATAATACGAGTCACCCCTTGCATAAAGGATTTGACAAGTGAATGCATAGCCAGGGGCCTTTGAAATAGTATTGATAAGGCCGAAACCTGACCCCTGATAGTACTTAAGGCAAACTTCCTGTCTACAGCCCACTGTAGGAAGTCCAGAATTCTGCCTATAACGTACTTACGTGGATGCCACTTTCTGGCCTCGCACCAAGTGATGTACGCCTTCCAAACTCTATAGTAGATCTGCCTGGATACAGGCTTCCTGGCATTGATTATAGTTGATACCACAGAGTTAGAGAGACCTCTCTTCTTTAGGATGTGGGAATCAATAGCCAGGCCGTTAAACTTAGAGTTAGTAAGGAAGGGTGGTATATCGGCCCTTGCGAAAGCAGGTCCGGACGACGTGGAAGGGTCCAAGGACTCCCCACAGACATTTTGATGATCTCCGCGTACCAGGCCCTTCGGGGCCACGCTGGAGCCACCAAGATCACCGGCTTCTTTTCCAACCTGACTCTGCGAAGGAGTCGAGGCAACAATTGTAGCGGAGGGAATGCATATATCAGTCTGAACTGATTCCAAGGGAACACCAGAGCATCCGAGCCGCAAGCGAGGGGGTCCCTTGTCCGGGAGACAAATCTGTCCACCTTTGCGTTGAATCTGGATGCTAGCAGATCTACATCCGGTGTTCCCACCGCTGACATATTGCTCGGAAGACCTCGGGATGAAGGGACCATTCCCCTGGGCATAACTGTTGGCGACTTAGAAAGTCCGCCTTCCAATTCTCCACCCCTGGAATGAAGACAGCTGACATACATGGGACATGCTTTTCTGCCCATTCCAGGATGTGACTTACTTCCCTCTGGACTGCACGACTCCTGGTGCCTCCCTGATGATTGATATATGCCACTGCTGTGGCATTGTCTGATTGAATTCTGACAGGGGACCCTTGGAGTCTGGATGCCCAGGCTACTAGGGCATACCGGGCTGCTCGTATCTCTAAGAGATTGATGGGCAGGGTTTTTACTACATTTGACCATCTGCCCTGGAGAGATCATTGCTCCAGTACTGCCCCCCAGCCTATAAGGCTGGCATCTGCAGTGACCACCTTCCAGGATATCGGACTGAAGGGTTTTCCCTTCTGGAGATTCTGGGGGATCAACCACCAGCAGAGACTCTTCCGAACGGAAGGGGACAAAGCCATCGGGAAGTCTAGAGCCTGAATTTTTCCGTTCCAGGCTGACAATATGGCCCTCTGTAAATTCCTTGAGTGGAATTGGGCATATGGCACAGCTTCGAATGATGCTACCATCTTTCCTAGCAGCCTCATGCACAGGCGTATGGACGGCTGTCTTTTTGCACAAAGCAGACGGACCAAGCCCCTCAAAGAGGATACCTTGTCTAGAGGTAAGAAAATCTTCCTCTGGTCTGAATCCAGCCGTAGCCCTAGATATACCAGGTTTTTCACTGGCTGTAGGGCTGACTTGTCCAGGTTGATGACCCAACCGTGAGATTCTAGATACTTGATTGTATCGACAATTACCACTTCTAGCTTGGCAACTGAGTGGTCCATCAACAACAGGTCGTGTAGGTATGCCATTATCGTTACACCTCGTGTTGTTAGATCGGCCAACAGTGGGGCCAGAATTTTTGTGAACACTCGTGGTGCTGTGGCCAGACTGAATGGTAAGGCTCTGAACTGAAAATGGCGCCCTTCTACTGCAAAGCGTAGAAATTTTTGATGACCTGGAAAGATGGGAACATGCAAGTAAGCATCTTTGATGTCGATCGAGGCTAACCATTCCTCCCCCTGTAGGGCAGCGGTGACCGATCGGATCGACTCCATCCGGAAGGACCGGACGTTTAGAAATTTGTTTAGACTCTTTAGGTCCAATATGGGTCTTATGTCCCCGTTTGGTTTCGGGACTGTGAAAAGGTTTGAGTAGAAACTCAACCCCCACTCTTCCATAGGAACCTCCATAATTACTCCTTGGAGCAATAGTTGTTCTAACGCCACTAGGAGACACCTTCTTTTCAGAGGGTCTTTTGGCATGCCTGACCACATAAAATGGGAAGGAGGAGACTCTTTTAACTCCAACTTGTATCCCCGAGTTACTGCGGAGAGCACCCATCTGTCTTTGATCGTCTCCCGCCAGGTCTCTGTGAACAACTGAAGTCTTCCCCCCACCCGTTTGAGTGGGGGCAGCCCTTCATAGGCTTGACTTGGAGGCTGGTTTAGTACCTCTTCGGATCCAGGGCTTTTTATTACCCTGTGACTGTCCCTGATTTTTACCTCCTGAGTTTGACCGAGGAGGCCGTCGGAACTGCTTAGTAGCAGACGTCCCAGGGATAGGAGAGGTAGTCCTCTTAAAAGACGGACCCCTAGACCTCTTTTTAATTGGTAAGAGAGTACTTTTACCACTGGAAATCTTCTGGATATATTTATCCAGGTCTTCGCCAAAAAGGCGTTCTCCATGAAATGGGAAGCTAACTAAGAGCTTCTTACAGGGAGCCTCAGCAGACCAGTTCTTGAGCCACAGAAGCCTACGCATATGTACCAAAGACAGCGTGAGGCGGGAGGCCTGATGGATAGAATCCTTGATGGCGTCAACCGCAAAGCATAATGCTCTAGGCAGATCAGCCAGAGCCTGGGCCTGCTGGTCTGGCAAATCCCTCAGGACCATTTTCATTTGATCCTTTAAAGCTTGGCAGACCCCAATAGCTGCCACTGCTGGCTGTGTAACAGCCCCTGCTGTGGAAAAAGCAGATTTTAATAAAGATTCCAATTTTTTATCTACTGAATCTTTGAACATTTGAACATTATCTACTGGACATGTCAGTGATTTGTTCACAGAAGAAATGGCTGCGTCCACCGTAGGAACATTCCATCTCTGGGTGAATTTTTCCACCATGGGATAGATCACCTGAAATTTCTTAGGTGGAACAAATAGTTTATCAGGATGTTCCCAGTCCTGGTATATAAGTCCTTCCAATAATGGATGAATTGGAAAGGAGCAATTAATCTGGGGAGCTTTTAGCGACCCCAACGAGGAGACAGCAGTAGTTGATGGTTCAACAAGAGGCATTTTAAATGCAGATCGAACCATGTCAGTTAGGGTCTGGACCCACAATCTTTCAGTCTGTGATGCTGAAAATGGTTCATCTACTGTCGATTCCTCAAAAACAGAGTTAACCTCCTCCTGATCCCCTTCAGGAAGGTCAGTCCCTTCCTGGGACTGTTGCTCTGCCAACAGGCACTCTAATGGAGGGGATGGAGATCTGGCGCGCTTTCTTTCCTGTAGAGAAGAAGCGATCAATGCAGCCAATCTCTGCTCCAATCCCTCCAGAGTTGAGGCAAAAACCTCCTCTGTTATATATGCAGGAGCAGGTGGACTGAGGACAGCCGCAGTACCTGGCACTCCCGGGGGTTCCTTATGGGTATTAACCTCTGATTTCTCAGGGGAGGAAGGTGCAGATGACTGCTCCAGATCCTCAGAGCCCGATGGAGACCCCCTACACTTCCTGAGAGGTATATCTCGGAGTTTTTTAGGCGGCATATTCCTTAGTTCAAAGCTGAGGTATATCAGCCTCAATACACCCCTTTACTGAAATAGTCTAATGCAATTTGCTGCTATGTACATCAGTGGGTGTCTACTAATGCGTCTTTCTGGAGATGCCTGTATCAACCGCCCGCTGTAAGCCCCTATACCATGCTACCAGCTCCTTTTCATGCTCTGTGTCCATAGCAAGCAGCGTGGACTGAGTCCTTTTATCTTGCTGGGACGCCTGCACATGCGCAGAAGCGCTGGGCGCACAGAGCGCGTCATCCGCCAGGCTCCGCCCCCTTTTTTGAAGCTAAATCTTATAAAAAGAAAGCGTGTGTGCGCGCGCGCGTGCACGTGTGCGCTCTTGGCGCCATGTAGGGAGAGGAGCCAGGGTCCCTGTTTCACCAGGACTCGGGGATGGAAGGAAACTACTTGGCAGCATGACAGAGGAATGCAGCTTCCCTGATAGAGAGCTCACTCATCTGCCTGGACTTTCACCATGGAAGGAATAGTCCCAAGAAAAAAAGACGTTCCACAGCGGCCTCTAGTGGACAAACACAGGTACCGCACTTTTGTCTTTTTTTTTTTTAAAACCTCCTTTATGAAAAACATTTCTAGGTTTACAGTTTTTAAAACTTCCTTTATGAAAAGACATTTCTAGGATTTCTTAGGCATATACAGCTATTAGCGGGAATACCTTTAGGTAACAGGCAGAAAGACATATTAGGCTTGGGGGTCCCCTCAATAGAACCAAGTTCCTGAGGGGCCCCCACTTACCTTTTCCCCGCCGCAGGACTTTGTTTGGTCCACAGAAGCCCAAACTTCACCTCTCACGGCAGGCATTGTACTAGACCTTCAGGGACCGGGTTCCCAAGGTTCCACTCCCCTGGACCTGTATAGCACCCTGCACAGATAGCCTCTTGGTTTTGGGTATGACCAGAGCTCTGGATTCCAGGGTCCAGCCCTCCTAAGAGAGGCATTACAGGCAAAACCCTGCTCTTCTCTGCAAGGCCCGGGTACCGACCGTTTAGCTATGAAACTTTTTTGGTCGGATCCGGAATAGCTTGCTAAGGCCCAGAGAACCTGTACACAAGCCCAGATGAATACATGTTAACCTTGGCCAACACCTTAGACACTGGCAAAAAACTGAGGTGCTCCCGGATGGGAGGGGCTTATATAGGGGAGGGTACTTCCTGTTTTGGAAGTTGCCAGTGCCAGCACCTGAAGGTAATTCTATATAACCCACATAGTAATGACTATGCCGCTCTGTGTCCCGTGATGTATGAACAAGAAAAGGGTATCTGTATGCAGACAATATACATGGAAATGTGACAAAGCAGTCAATTATTAAAGATGTAAAGTTATTCAATGGCTGACAAGAACAGAATGATACAAAATAGGAAATAAGTAGGGAACATACAGGTTGGATAGTAAACCTGCACATACAGTCAGGTAGATAAATATTGGGACATCGACACAATTCTAATCTTTTTGGCTCTATACACCACCACAATGGATTTGAAATGAAACAAACAAGATGTGCTTTAACTGCAGACGTTCAGCTTTAATTTGAGGGTATTTACATCCAAATCAAGTGAACGGTGTAGGAATTACAACAGTTTGTATATGTGCCTCCCACTTTTTAAGGGACCAAAAGTAAATGGGACAGATTAACAATCATAAATCAAACTTTCACTTTTTAATACTTGGTTGCAAATCCTTTGCAGTCAATTACAGCCTGAAGTCTGGAACGCATAGACATCACCAGACGCTGGGTTTCATCCCTGGTGATGCTCTGCCAGGCCTCTACTGCAATGGTCTCCAGTTCCTGCTTGTTCTTGGGGCATTTTCCCTTCAGTTTTGTCTTCAGCAAGTGAAATGCATGCTCAATCGGATTCAGGTCAGGTGATGGACTTGGCCATTGCATAACATTCCACTTCTTTCCCTTAAAAAACTCTTTGGTTGCTTTTGCAGTATGCTTCGGGTCATTGTCCATCTGCACTGTAAAGCGCTGTCCAATGAGTTCTGAAGCATTTGGCTGAATATGAGCAGATAATATTGCCCGAAACACTTCAGAATTCATCCTGCTGCTTTTGTCAGCAGTCACATCATCAATAAATACAAGAGAACCAGTTCCATTGGCAGCCATACATGCCCACGCCATGACACTACCACCACCATGCTTCACTGATGAGGTGGTATGCTTTGAATCATGAGCAGTTCCTTTCCTTCTCCATACTCGTCTCTTCCCATCACTCTGGTACAAGTTGATCTTGGTCTCATCTGTCCATAGGATGTTGTTCAGAACTGTGGAGGCTTTTTTAGATGTTGTTTGGCAAACTCTAATCTGGCCTTCCTGTTTTTGAGGCTCACCAATGGTTTACATCTTGTGGTGAACCCTCTGTATTCACTCTGGGGAAGTCTTCTCTTGATTGTTGACTTTGACACACATACACCTACCTCCTGGAGAGTGTTCTTGATCTAGCCAACTGTTGTGAAGGGTGTTTTCTTCACCAGGGAAAGAATTCTTCGGTCATCCACCACAGTTGTTTTCCGTGGTCTTCCGGGTCTTTTGGTGTTGCTGAGCTCACCGGTGCGTTTTTTCTTTTTAAGGATGTTCAAAACAGTTGATTTGGCCACACCTAATGTTTTTGCTATCACTCTGATGGGTTTGTTTTGTGTTTTCAGCCTAATGATGGCTTGCTTCACTGATTGTGACAGCTCTTTGGATCTCATATTGAGAGTTGACAGCAACAGATTCCAAATGCAAATAGCACACTTGAAATGAACTCTGGACCTTTTATCTGCTCCTTGTAAATGGGATAACGAGGGAATAACACACACCTGGCCATGGAACAGCTGAGCAGCCAATTGTCCCATTATTTTTAGTCCCTTAAAAAGTGGGAGGCACATATACAAACTGTTGTAAATTCCTACACCGTTCACCTTATTTGGATGTAAATACCCTCAAATTAAATGTGGTGGTGTATAGAGCCAAAAAGTTTAGAATTGTGTCGATGTCCCAATATTTATGGACCTGACTGTATGATGTTGTTTGAATGATGATATGGGGGGAACATTATATATCCTGCATATTTTCTTGTTGGTGATAAGTGGTGACTAATGTTGTGTTTTGAATTATATTATTGAATCCTATGATTTGATCTGGTAGGTTGAATTGCTCACCAACACCTTTTAGGGACTCCTTTGTATGATTTTCCGACTGTTGTTTTTGTCTCCTAACATCACTAAGTCATGATGAAGGTGTCCCCCCTTCCTCATAGCTGGAGTCCCTATTTGTTTATTCTACATTATAGAAAATCCATGGTTCATGGTGGGAGTGTGACACCACACTCTGGCTTTGTAAGGCCTACACTGCATGAGCAGCCCTAGGAAGTCCAGTGGGCATATTTCTCC
>CM055125.1:249393533-249426033 GCA_029206835.1 Rana muscosa
AATGCCACAAGATCAAAGTGCTGTTTGGATAGTAAACTGTTCTACTGAAATGCTCCAGTGGTGCAACCTTCCTCAGATATGTGAATTCAATAGACAACTGTAAAAGAGCACACAGGAGGGTGCAAATGGCTGGTGCATTGCTACATGATTTATTAATACAATAAACAGTAATCCAAATCCATATTCACAAAGGAGGAAAAATGTATGCGTTGTATCAAATCAAATCATGATCCAGTGTGGCGTCAAGTGGGCTGACTTTGCACCACCATGTTGGCAATCTAACGCATTTCGGAGGACGCACCACCTTCTTCAGAGTTCTAAAGAAAGGGGTGCATCCAGTGTGAGGCGGTCCATAAGGGGCGCCTCCCCCAAAGTTTTGACCAATAGGAATGCTATTCATAGAAAGATTTATCTTTAAATAAATTATAACATGTCTAACATTTTTAACATCTTAAAGTTAAAAAATGTAGTCATATTACGATTTATTTATTTTAAAATGAATCATTCTATGTGTAAGCAGTGCACTGCGGGGTGCCGGACTAAAAGTCTATTAGGTCTGTCAATGTTAAACAAGCACGTGATTAGAGCCTGAGGCTCTAGTTGGCTTGTTTAACATTGTGCTCGGGCCCAACCCGCCCACTTTTGACTTTAGCGAATCAAAAAATTCCCCACGCGCCACTTCCGGTGAGGCTGAAGATTTGGAACACGGAAGATGCTGGCCGGGTATCAGGGGAGCCGTGACAGCGATGGAGGCTCCGTTTGCAGGTAAGGACCTGGAGGGGTTTGCACCCCCCCGAAAAAAAAATTCACCAGCCGCCACTGGGTGCATCCCCTGAAACTTGTCAGCTTGCGGACAAGGTGATGCATGGATCAGGCCATTAGACGCCTACCTGGATTATGATTTGATACAATGCATCAATTTGGCTGTTTATTGTATTGATATACAGTTACACTATTTTGCCAAAAGTATTGGGACGCCTGCCTTTACACGCACATAAACTTTGATGGCATCCCAGTCTTAGTCAGTAGGGTTCAATATTGAGTTGGCCCACCCTTTGCAGCTATAACAGCTTCAACTCTTCTGGGAAGGCTGTGCATATGATTTAGGAGTGTCTATGGGAATGTTTGACCATTCTTCCAGAAGTGCATTTGTGAGGTCAGGCACTGATGTTGGACAAGAAGGCCTGGCTCGCAGTCTCCACTCTAATTCATCCCAAAGGTGATCTATCGGGTTGAGGTCAGGATTGTTACTTGCTACACGTTGAGGATTGTCACTTGCCATGTCACCTGCCACACGTTGCGGATTGTGACTTGCCTGCTACAATTGTCACTTTCCTTCTAATGTGGGGATTGTCACTTCCTGTGTGCCAGAGTGAAGTCAGGCAGCAGAGAGATGATGTAATCTCTCTTTTGCCCACGGCTGCCTGCACAGTGAGGGCGGAACTGCAGGGATGCAGGGCGGGCGCCGGGCAGTGAGAGATGATGTCATGTCATCTCTCTGCTCCCCCGCCTGCCGGCCCGCTGATTGGCCAGCCGCCCACTCACCCACCCACCGAGCCACGCTGATTGCCCCCCCCCCGGATCCACCCCTGCCATTGACGTTGATTTCTGCACTGGTCCAAATCATTTGGTGGAGGGGGGATTATGGTGTGTGGTTGTATTTCAGGGGTTTCGCTTGACACTTTAGTTCCAGTGAAGGGAACTCTTAAGGCGTCAGCATACCAAGACATTTTGGACAATTTCATGCTCCCAACTTTGTGGGAACAGTTTGGGGATGGCCCCTTCCTGTTCCAGACAAAACTATTAATGGTTTATTTTTACAAGACCCATCAAGCTCCGCCATTAAAAAAAAAAAAACTGAAAAAAAATGTTTTTTTTTGTTTAGTAGCCATCTACTGCTTCCTTTTCCTTTCAGCATTGGGCTCCAAGAACCCGGGGCCCGAGAGCAAATACTGCATACAAACAGCCAGATGGACGGGCATGGCACTTATCCACAAACCTAAAGTTTACCACCTATTGTTCCATGCCAATGTGTCAGGAAAAGCGAGCGAGAAGAAAAACTTGAACACTAGATTGGCTGGTAGGGTCAGGCTAAGTGAAAAAGGGGGTCGGGTCTGCAGGGCAGCCGCAAAATATCCCAATTCAAATCTCTTTACTAAACACTGGAAATCAAAGTCACTTAGAGGCCAATTTTCAAACCTTCCACCGCTGACAACCTCTATTAAATAAAATAACCAAATAGAAATAAAGCGACAACCCGGTCTCGCCATTGCCTTTTATTGTCAGCCAGTTTTTTTTTTTTCTTTTCAAAGCCTTTGGTTCAAATGACATGTCATCGGTGCCACTGTATCGCAGGCTTTTCCATTTATCCGGCCCGGCAGGGGGGCTGCTGCAGCGATGTCATCGAAGGAGGAACAGAGGCGGAAAAATAAGAAAAAAAAAATGCAGCCAAAAAAATAATATAAAAATAAGGGGAAAGAGTCGTAGGTGGGGGGGGGGGGGGGGGAGGAGCAATAAGTAGGGGGAGAATGAAGAGAGGAGGGGAGGAAGAAAAGAGTGTGAGAGAAAAGGGAGAGGTGGCAGCAGAGAGGGGTGAACAGATTAGCAGCAAATGGGCCATGAAGTGAATGCTAGTGTAAGGCCGCTTGTGCCGTCAATGGTTTTATTCACCCCGTTGATGTTGTTGTGTCCCGGTCTGAATGAACTCTTTCAAAGCGCCATATGAAGTTAAAGCAAGTAAATTTCTATCTTTCTAACATTAGAATGCCTCATTGCCTCTCAATCAGCTCTCATGGAGGCAGAAAATGACCCAACCATCTGTTTTTTTTCCCTTTTTCTTTATAAATCCTTGCAGTTGGCAGCATACGGCCTAAGAGGACAAGGTACCTGAGAAGAGACAGGCCGGACAGATAGACAGACATAGGGATAGATAGAGATAGATCGATAAATAGATCGATGGATAGAGATAGATAGATAGTGAGAGGTAGATCAATAAATAGATAGAGATAGATCGATAAATAGATCGATAGATAGATAGAGATAGATGGATAAATAGATAGATAGAGATAGATAGTGAGAGGTAGATCAATAAATAGATTGATTGATAGATAGATATGTAGATAGATAGATAGATAGATTAATAGATAGATCAGTAGATAGATGGAGATAAATAGATAGATAGAGATAGATCGATAGAGATAGATGGATGAATAGATATAGATCGATAAATAGATCGATAGATAGAGATAAATGGAAATAAACAGATAAATAGATAGATAGAGATCGATGGATAAATAGATCGATGGATAGAGATAGATACCTGTAGATAGTGAGAGGTAGATCAATAAATAGATAGATAGATCGATAAATAGATCGATAGATAGAGATAGATCTAGAGATAGATGGATAAATAGATAGATAGAGATAGATGGATAAATAGATAGATAGAGATAGATGGATAAATAGATCGATAGATAGATAGATGGATGAATAGATATAGAACGACAAATAGATCGATAGAGATAGATGAATAGATATAGATCGATAAATAGATTGATAGATAGAGATAAATGGAAATAAACAGATAAATAGATAGATAGAGATCGATGGATAAATAGATAGATAGAGATAGATGGATAAATAGATAGATAGAGATAGATGGATAAATAGATAGATAGAGATAGATGGATAAATAGATAGATAGAGATAGATGGATAAATAGATAGATAGAGATAGATGGATAAATAGATAGATAGAGATAGCTGGATAAATAGATAGATAGATGGATAAATAGATAGATAGAGATAGATGGATAAATAGATAGATAGAGATAGATGGATAAATAGATCGATAGATAGATAGATGGATGAATAGATATAGAACGATAAATAGATCGATAGATAGAGATAAATGGAAATAAATAGATAAATAGATAGATAGAGATCGATAGATAGATAGATAAATAAATAAATAGATAGAGCTCTAAAACTACAGACAGGAAAAAAAAAAATAGATGAAGAAATAGAGATGATAGATAGTAGTAAGGCTGGCCATACATTATACAATTTTCTTGTACAACTTTCCTTTAGATTTACCAAAACCATATAATATGACGTCACACCTAAACACTTTTAATTTGTATACAATCAGGCAAGCCCTTGTACTACATAGTTGAAGGTAAATCTTAAAGGAAATTGAACAAGAATGTTGTATAATGTATGGCCAGCTTTAAAGTGGTTGTAAACCCTTACAATCCACTTTTTACTACAGGTAAGCCTATAATAAGGCTTACCTGTAGCTACCCCGGATATTTCCTAAACCTGGTTTAGGAGATATCCCTTGTATCTGCACGTGCCGACGTCACCTGCGCATGCGCACGTATGTGCCGTTGCTTCAGTTAGTGTGCGGTTACCAGCGGCTCCCGCGCCTAACACAGCGCCAGAGCCCGCGATACCCGGAAGTAACTCCGGGAGCGATGTCGCCAGCCAGAGCGGGGTACGAGGACCGCTGCGGGGGCTTCGATCTAAGGTAAGTAATTCATAACGAGTTAGTATGCTATGCATACTAGCTCATTATGCCTTTTGTCTTGCAGTTTTTTTTTCGGGGGTTTACAACCACTTTAAAGAGGTAGTAAACTCTCTCAAAGATACAAGATTTAAATAATATTCAAATGTAAACATCAATTAACAATAAAATGGGCACCAAGTGTACACCCAAAAATCATTATTACTGTAATTTTTCTTATATATTTTAAACGTTCATCCTCGATCTTAGCCGGCGCCATAGTAACTGTGGTCTTCCGCGTCTGGTTTCTAATTGATTTCCGCCCGCAGTAGCCTTTTCTCTCCATAATCCCGCGCATGTGCAGTAATAGCGGAATCCAAGCCTCTTTACAATTTCTTCAAAAGCAAGTATCGCGGGATGTCGGGGCTGACGTCGACACTAGGAAATGATGCAGCCCCGACATAGATCCTGCATTTTTCCAGCAGGGTCTCTGTTTCCTGGAAAAATAGAACATACGGCACATGCGCGCGTGACGTCACTAGCGCAAAGTATACAGAATACACGCAAGGCAAGCAGGTAAGGGGACATTTATATAGCGCAACTAGTTTAGAAACCTGCAATTGTCAGTTTAAATAAAAGTAATCGAATGGGTATACAACCACTTTAAGCTGGCCATAGACGGATTGAAATTTGGCTGGTTCAACAGACACCAGCCGAATTTCAATCAGTCTATGGGCAGGCTAGTTGTGCTGAAATCGATGCATCGATTGACTTTAGTACAACCAGACTGTCAGTTTTTTTTTGCCCGATCCATGCCAGTGGCTATAGTCGTCAGCAGTGATCATTGTATTCTGTTGGTGGGGCACAAATCACTGGCAGAATACAATACGCTGCAAGAGGGATTCTCCCATGAACACTGATAGTGTTGATGGGGGAATCAAGCTATTTTCTTTCCTTCACCCGTGGTTGAAGAAATGAAAATTGCATAATGTATGGCCTGCCTTAGAGAGATAGATACATAGGAGTGCGCACAGGGTGTGCCGGATGGGCCTAGGCACACCCTAATCACCCCATGTGCATTATTAGCATTATCCAGGAGCGGTGCCAGTGGCCATTGTAAATGCCCCCATTATATTAAAATCTAGGTTCATCTTTAGGAACACATTACACCCGTATTTAGGGTGTATAGTAATATGCTCCCAATCAACTGGCTCCCACCACCATCGCCCCTCCCTGTGGCAGCAGGTGGCGTTCATGTGTGTTTGAGATTAGGCTGTGCACACCTATGGATAGATAGCTGTAAATAGGAAGATATTATAAATAGATAGAATAGATAAATAGATAGATAGATAGATAGATAGATAATGATTTTTAGAAATATCTCTAAACATCTCTAAAACTACAGATAGGAAGAGAGATGAAAAATTTTTAGATAATAAGGAGTTAAGCTGGCGAATCAAAATTTGTCAGTTTCAACAGGAACCGGATATATTTCAATTAGTCTATGGGCACGTTGGTTGTACTGAAGAGCCATCGATCAACTTCAGTACAATCGGCCTGTTTTTTTTCGCCTGATCAATGCCGGCGGCTATAGTCACCAGCCGTGATCATTGAATTCTGTTGGTGGGGCATGAATCACCGGAAGAACACAATACGCCTAAGGAGGGATTCTCCCATGAACACTGACTCTGTTGATGGGGGGGGGGGGGGGGGGGGATTGAGCAAATTTCTTTCTTTCAACTCGTGGTTGAAGAAAAGAAAATTGCATAATGTATGGCCTGCCTTAGAGAGATAGATAGCTATACAGGCATACCCCACTTTTAAGTACACAATGGGACCAGAGCATGTATGTAAAACGAAAATGTACTTAAAGTGAAACAATACCTTTTTTCACTTCTAGGGTATAGTGGGGGTCAGGGACTGTAGTTGGGGGTGTCAGGAGCTGTAGTTGAGGTCTCAGGGGCTGTAGTGGGGGTGTCAGGGGCACACTGGAACAGGGCGGGCTATGCTCTCGGAGCTTCAGCTCCTTCAACTGTGGCTGCAAAATGTCTGTACAGTACTTGTGAGGCACTTTACATACACTTGCGGGTATGTCCTTACTCGCGAGTGTATATATATATTAGGGCCGAAACAACTAATCGATTAATCGACAACTAATCGATTATGAAATTAATCGATTACAATTTTCATAATCGATTAATCGGCTAGTAACATAATGGGGTTAAAACAAAACTAAAATTAGCCCTTTTATAGTACAAAGAGAGCAAATCGCTACTGTAAATATTACTTTCACTGTCCCACAATAAAAAAATTAACCCCTTACAGTAGCGATTTGCTCTTTTTGTACTAATTTTTTACCCCATTATGTTACTAAACATCTCAGGCCTGGGTCACACCTCCTGTGTTTTTGGTGCTTTTTGCAGAAACACACTACAGTTCATTTACATGGTTTCCTATGGGACACGTTCACATCCAGGATTTTTTCAGCTGCTGCGTATTTGGAAAGGGCAAGGACTTTTTTTAACGCATAACGGTGCTCTTTTGTTTTTGTGTTTAATATACTTCAATGGAGAAGCTGCAGAAAAATCATGTAATGTGTTTTTGCGGCAATTTGTGTGTTATAATCTGCCCAACAACAAATTGGGCAAAAAAAATAAAAAAAATGCAAATAGCAGCAAAATTACCTTTTTTTTTACATTTATTAACCGATTAGTCGATTAATCGAAACAATAATCGGCCAACTAATCGATTATGAAAATAATCGTTAGTTGCAGCCCTAATATATATATATATATATATATATATATATATATATATATATATATATATATATATATATATTGTGAAGGACTAGCATCAAAAAGGTAGAGCTTGAAAGACACCGCCACTCGCTGGGTCTTCTTTTTTAGGGCTTTATTTGCCCATTTTTATTAAAAGGAGTTCAAACAAAATCAAAAGTTACCCTTGCAGGGGTTTCAGCACTCCTTTTCATCAATAACATGACATTCAGCCTCCTGGCTTATACATACAGCAGTGCTGCTCAGGCCTTCATCTGTCTCCTACAGACTATTCCATTGGTAACACCGTCCATTTAGATAGCAGCCCCTCACTGTTCTGAGCCTCAGACCTGGGTCCACTGCTCTGACCCTCAGACCTGAGTCTCTGGCTTCCAGTGTGCAGACAAGCACTCTATGGCTTCCCCAGTGCACACCTGCACTCTCTGGCTTCCCCAGTGCACACCTGCACTCTCTGGCTTCCCCAGTGCACACCTGCACTCTCTGGCTTCCCCAGTGCACACCTGCACTCTCTGGCTTCCCCAGTGCACACCTGCACTCTCTGGCTTCCCCAGTGCACACCTGCACTCTCTGGCTTCCCCAGTGCACACCTGCACTCTCTGGCTTCCCCAGTGCACACCTGCACTCTCTGGCTTCCCCAGTGCACACCTGCACTCTCTGGCTTCCCCAGTGCACACCTGCACTCTCTGGCTTCCCCAGTGCACACCTGCACTCTCTGGCTTCCCCAGTGCACACCTGCACTCTCTGGCTTCCCCAGTGCACACCTGCACTCTATGGCTTCCCCAGTGCACACCTGCACTCTATGGCTTCCCCAGTGCACACCTGCACTCTATGGCTTCCCCAGTGCACACCTGCACTCTATGGCTTCCCCAGTGCACACCTGCACTCTCTGGCTTCCCCAGTGCACACCTGCACTCTATGGCTTCCCCAGTGCACACCTGCACTCTCTGGCTTCCCCAGTGCACACCTGCACTCGTTGGGAGGGTGGAGCCCAGAATGCTGGTCCTGACTCTATCAGGCCCACACACACCTGAACAATCAGTGTACCGTTGAGTCTCAAAACCCGGATCCAGGACTGGGGATTTCATCCCACCCGGATCTCTAAGAAATCCCAAGGCTCCAGGTCCCAAAGTGGACTTTAGTAAATCATGAGGAAACTGAAAAGCCAGTTTCTTCCCAAACAAGCAAATACCCTGGAGCCCCTCAACCTGCCTGGTTGAGAATCCTGTATTCATTCACTGGTGGGGTACCACACTACCACAATATATATATATATATATATATATATAGATATAGATTTCTAGGAATACATCTCTAAAACTACAGATAGGAAGAGAGAGGTAGAAATCAAGATAATAAAGAGTTAAGCCGGCCATAGACAGATCAAAATTCATACGCTTCAGCAGAAACCAGATAAATTTCAATCCATCGATGGGCACACTGGTTGTACTAAAGTTGATCCATTGATCAACTTCAGTACAACCAGCCTGTTTTTTTTCTCCTGATCACTGATGGCGGCTATAGTCACCAGCAGTGATCATTGTATTCTGCCGGTGGGGAAGGCTCCCAACGCTCCCTACCAGCATAACACAATAGGGTTGTGGGAGGGCACAGTACTGCAAGGTGTGAACCTCAACAACCTAGTCACTTGGCTTCAATAAATTAAAATATGAAAGGATTCTGATAGAAAATATTAATACTGAATGAATGAAAAAGCTGCCCTCATTTATCCATGCGTGACAAATTCTCCTGAACTGTACATGACACTGCCTGGATCTGGCAATCAGGCCACATGTATCCAATTCTGGATAGATATGCAGTACTAGAGCCAGTTGCTTTGGATAACACCATTTTTATTCTCTGTTGCTCCAGTCTTCATAATGAGTCTCGGAAATCTTTCCGTCTGTAGCTACTGGCTTTGAATGGAAGCCGTTCCTGCATGCATGATCTGACCACTGAACTACTGTCGTAAAGGCAATGTGAACCTATGGAGACATTGCAGACATTGGTTCTCAGTGGGAAAAATCAGTGCTATCCAATCAGATGGTTTCTCCAAGTGGACTCCAACAGGAGGCGCTGGGGGTAGCCAATAGACATGCTGACCTGATTCCCTGATCTGACCATACACAAATGTTCTCCTACTAGTATCTTAACATAGCAAAGAACAACAAGTGAAGTCTATGAAGGGCTTTGTGGATCGGAGTACGTTTTGCCACATGCCGGGGTTAAACAGGCCAGCCACTTGGGCTGACAAGCTGATCAGAGACTGAAATGTTTATCATAATATTGGAACAAAGTGGATTCTTGCTTCTGCCACAGCATGGCTCATCTCCAGGCTCCATCCCTGCCCCGCAGGCTTGTTCGCTCTGACTGATAGTGTAATTAGTGCTGACGGATCGTTTACCTAGCTCTTAGTGACTGTCAGAGCATGAAGACAATGTCTTTCTCACTCACTGGGCTGGAGGCTTCCCTGTATCTCAATGAGCTGCTTCATTATAGATTGTTAGCTCCCCAGGACAGAAAATGTATATTTATTTCAAAGCAATGCACAGCCTTTTCAATTTTTTTTTAGACAAATTAGATCAGTCTGATATAAAATAAAAATGTTATTGTGTGTTAAAGAAAAAATGTATTTCTAGGTTCATTATATACAATATTAACACCTGGGCAGACAAATTTGATCATTACATACACAGGCTCTACTTCCCATTCTGCAGTGCTACACAGTGGTTGTTTACTGCTCTGTCTCACAATGCAGGTCAGGGAGTCAGCTTAGTCATCAAAAACAATGCACTCCTTGCGTGGCTTTCAGCAGAGGAAATGACTGTTGTATTCGGAGAGCTCCCTCTAGTGGCTAATCTGAAAGCTTCTATATTTAAATGCAATGGCAAAAAATATGGAGAGCCATAGCATAAACAAATGTAAGAGTTAACGCAAACAAAAAATAACTTAAATATGTGCTTACTGATCATGAAGCTTATTTTCCTACCTAATATGAAACACAAACCTATTTTTTCCCATAGAAAGGGTTCTGATAAGGCCAATGTTGGTGGTGACTGTAGATTGCCTTCTCACCCCTCCCTCTCTATTATCTACACATAATCAGGTACACAAAGCATTCATGAATTTACAGTGTTTAAATTTGAATAATAAGATTGAATTCCACACTTACCTTTGGGTTTTCCAAGATCCCACCTTCAAAGCTGAAGAAAATACAACATGATTAAAATTAGACTTGTTGCTGCATTTGAGTAATATAACCCTAAGGGCTCTTTCACAATACAACACATGTGACAATGAGCAGTGTTTTTTTGGGGGTTCCAAATAATTTGAGGTACAACAGGAGTTACATTATGTGATATAACATACAATTCTGGAGGGTGAAAGGGTAGGCAAGGATTGTGTTCCAGGCGCCAGTTATCTCATTTACTAAATGCTAGCAGTCTTGATTATGGAGAAAGTGAGTGGTGTAGATTGGTGTTCACCTCCAATGGTAGGGCAACCCCTAAGGTTGTTTACTCTCATTTCGTTTCGCTCAGTGGTTAGCCAAAGACAATGAGTTTGCTGAAAGCTTTTGGAAAAAAGGGAGAGTCTTGGGTGCATGAAGAGGTTCAAGGTAAGGGATGGGCTGGGGGTAGGTGTAGGAAGGGGACAATATGTGAAGAAAGGGAGTAGAAGAGGGAAAAGGTTGAAGTGGAAGGTGGGGGTTGAAGGGATGGGCTCTCAGGGGTGGATAGTCCTGATTCTGTTGAGCTGTAGATCATTAGGGGTAAGAAGGGGGTTTAAGTTGGACATTAACAGCTGTCACCTAAATGGCTCAGTCCCACCTCCCATGCATATCACTTTCCTAGGTGACGCCTTTCAGCATAAATGATGTGCACTCTGCTTGCTGTGCCTCCTTTGATATACATACCCCAGCAGGCATAACCCTTCATTCAAAAAAGGGGGGGTAGGGAGCCTAGTTACACATCATTGGGTGGCCCACCGGTTGAACCTGGAGGAGTTGGCAGCCTCCCAATGACATCACAAAGAACATGGCAGCGCAGTGGCACACGTCAAGAGGATTTCAGCAGGACAATGCTGGATCTACGGAGGGTAAGTATCTAAACTTTTCACTTTTTAGGGCTGGGCTTTTTGGCTAAGTCCGGGGCAATTTTTGTCTTCCAGGCCTCAGGGCCCGGCCAGTGCACATTCACAGCCACTTATTTATTTTAATTTATTTTCCCTCCACTGTTTGCCACTTGCGCTTTTATGTGTGTTTTTTCTCACTAGGATGAAGGGTGTGAGTCCTTGGGCTTGCTCTGACGTCTAGGGGGAGGATGTGTGACCTTCTGGCTCCTTCCTTCCTCCCCTTGGGGGAAGTTTCTCTTTGGGAGAGCCCCTCGACCCAGTATTCGATGGTCGGCTTCGGCTGATCTAGAAGAACGGGGTCTGCCAGGCCTTCTGGCTAGGCGAACCATTGGCACCTTATATCCCTGTCAGGAGCCTTGTGCCCTGGGGGATCAGGGAGAGTTCATACCCCTTTGGGGGGTGGACTAAAGCACACCCTTAAGTACACTTTTGTGTGTGTGTTTTACATGCACATTTTTTGTTCACTTAAAGTTTTTTTTCCTTTCAGGATTTGCACCTTCCGCGGATTCAAAGAAAAACAAAAATGGGGGCAAGGGGAGGCTGAATAGCTGCTTTAAATAGTGTGCTTTATAGAGATCTAAAAATCAAGCCAACGGAGGGAAAATTGAGGAGGATACAGGGAGAGTGGGAGTTGGTTCTCAAATAGGGACAGTCCCCCCAAACAAGAGACAGTTGGGAGCTGTGATTTACCTAATATGCATGAGGTTCTCATCCATACTCCAGGGGCTCTTGGGTGTCACAGGTACAGGTATACCATGTTTCTGAAAAGAGAAATGTACACCATTAGTCCTATGGTGGAAATGCCATTATCACTGGGCATTACAACCCCCCAACCCCGGTTCAAAGTAGGTCATCAATAAGCCATATTTGAGCATCAGCCAAAGGAAAACCATATTGGCCCAGCATGTGAGCTCATAAAAAACATTTCTGCAGATACAGGTTGTACGCCGTGTCAACACTTTCCAAGAAAGCAATATCTGAAAGTTTGCACAGGAGTACAACGAAAAATTGAAGAATCTGTGCAAGTATAATGCCGCGTACACACGACCGTACACACGACCGTTTTTAATGTCATTGAAAAAAACTGCATTTTTCTTGACTTGATTTTTCATGCTTCCTCTCAAGCCTGCCTTGCCTACACACTATGAGCTATGAGTAAGCGTCAATTCGTGACGTGAAACGCGTCAGCCACCCTTCCCTGCATGCATACTATCTGCATTTGTTGTTTTGGATTTATGGATTTATTTTGAATTTGGATTTTTTACCTGAAATTTTGGAATAAATAACTGTCTATACAGAGTGCGGCAGTCCAGGGTTTCTTTTTCTCCCTTGCCTACACACTATCGTGGAAAAAAATGCTCGAGTAAAGTGCGGTGACGTCCAACACGTACGACGGCACTATAAAGGGGAAGTTCCATTCGGATAGTGCCACCCTTCATGTTAGTAAAGTTTGTTGAGAGACGATTCGCGCTTTTCAGCCTCGTGCTTTTCAGTCCGTTACAGCGTGACGAATGTGCTATCTCCATTACGAACGCTAGTTTTACCAGAACGAGCGCTCCCGTCTCATACTTGATTCTGAGCATGCACTTTTTTTTCACTTCGTTAAAGCCCACACACGGCCGTTTTTCATGACGAGAAAAACGACGATGTAAAAAACGACGTGAAAAATTAGAGCATGTTCCAATTTTTCTCGCCGTTTTTCTCGTCAGGAAAAATGCTGGAAAGCCCACACACGATCATTTTTAATGACCATTTTAAAAAATGAAATTTTTCTCGTCATTAAAAACGGTCGTGTGTACGCGGCATTAGGCTGCCCTTGAATGGTCATTTGTGAAGAAGATATGACAAATATTCTCGAATATTCAATAAACACAGAAATTGCATTATTTCTAACTACAAAAACAATTCCTAAAAAAAACCTGCCAAAACTTTTCCCAATTTTTGGAAAATCATTCCCACAGATTTCAATTTCAAGAATTGTTACTACTACAAACGATCGTTTCACACACAGGGCAATTACACGCTACTGTTCAAAGGGAAAATGAGCGGAACAGCTAATTAAAATGAAATTGTGCCAGAAGCATAAAAAGTGGTAAAATGTGTTGATTCACATATAATCATTCAATAAATATACAAAGAACTGAATTTTGAAACAATACATTGAATAATCTGAATATACACAGGCCTGCTCGGGAGCGAACTCGCAATATCTGCCCCCATAGCAAGTGGTTTGCTATGGCAGGCGAAAAAAAAAGGAGGAGCCAAGGTCGCCAGTGGGAAACCCCAGAACCCCAGGGTATGGGGGAGTATGTAATTTCCAATCCTTCCTCCCATAATGCAGTATTGGGTACTTAAACAGCCAATTTCCAGGCACCCAGAGAGAAGAGCCCCTAACCTTAAGACCCAATCAATGTACAGTTAGGGGCCCCTTCACATGTGTACATTCTGTGATTACGCAAACTTTAACGTATAGTATTTTAGTATGCATATTTTTATGTGACCATGCTTTGCTTTAAAACAGCCCAGATGGTCTATTTTGGAAAAGGCGGTTGACACAAGTCAATGGAAGAAATAAATATTTTCTTCAGTATTTTTTAATGCAGTGCTTTGAAGTCCACTACAGCACAGATAAGCTATAAGCTGCCATTGGGGTGCCATTATAAATGAATGACACCATAACGCACTACATATTTTATTATGCATCAACATATATCGAGGCATTGCACAATATAACACACATGTTACCATAAACATAAGTGTAAAGTCAGCCTACCATGGATCTTTTACACTAAAGATAGGTGAGTATAGGCATATAGGAAGGGAGCAATTAAATTGCATGTTGCTTTTCCCTGCTTAGTCAAAGTAAAAGTTCACCTATAGCCAGGGCTTTTTTTCAGCGGGAATGCGGGGGGAACGCAGTTCCGGCACCTCCTGGACTGACTGTATGTAATGGCAAGGGGTGCTGGGGTGTGCTGCAGGGTATTGATGCTCACTGCTAGCGGATCTATTCTAGCTGGAGGGGATCTATTTTTGCAGGGGGGTCTAGTGTTGCTGGTGGGGGACCTATTGTTGCTGGGGGGTCAGTTGTTGCTGAAGGAGATCTACTGTTGGGGGATGAGTCTATTGTTGATGGCTGCCAGAGAGTCTATTAATGCAGGCTGTGCGGAGATCTGTTGATGCTGCCAGGAGTCTATTGTTGCTGGGGCGGGGGGGGGTATTTTGTTGTGGGTGGTACATTGTTAGGGGGATCTATTGTTGCTGGCTGAAGGGGATCTATTTTACTACTTTTCTTGATATCATTACCAAATTCCATACAAATTACTTAGCACCACAAAATGATACTTGGTTCTGTATTGTCTAAAAGGAGCGGTACTGGGAGGTGGGTAGGGGATGGAACCAAGGGACGTTGCTCGGAGGTGGGTAGGGGCGGAGAAAACAAGTGACTCGGAAAAGGGGAGTTACTGCACCTATTGTCTGAGAAAAAAAGCCCTGCCTATAGCATATCTAAATCCAAGAACAAAAATGTAATAGATTGCAGCTTACTAGCCCTTAGATTTGGTGGCGGTATTCGCTTTCTTTTTTACTTTTTTTCCCCTTTATTTTCACCTGGTGTTCCTGCCAATAATACACTTTCTGTCCTAGGGTGACAAAACTGTCTCAATGTATGTAGGGAAGAAAGGCATACAAAATACCCCCCTTTTCTCCATAACATAGGGGGAGGCATTCTGTAGTTCTCGGAGATAGCTGGGTAAAATGTAACTGATAAGAGTGAAGCACAGGCAGAGAGCAGGGGACATTACCAGCTGACAAGATCAGGATCAGGATCAATGGGTATTTTTTTTTATACTTACCAAACAAATATAACAAAATGCTTTTAATAGAATATTTAAAAGGATCTAAAATTAACAAAATTTAGTGTAAAGCCTCGTACACACGATTGGACTTCCAACCAACTTTTCCGTGGATTTTGGTCCGAAGGACGTTGACCGTGAACTTGTTCTGCATACACACGGCACAACATTTTCAGCCAACATTCACCAAACCACATGGTTTTTCAGCTCTTTACCGCCACCCTTTGGGCAACTTTTGCTATTGTTGGCTGATGTTTAACATTGGTTCTGAGCATGCGTGTTTGTACATCGGATTTTAGTTGGACCAACTTGCGTACACACGATCGGATAAACCAACGTAACAGATTTATTGCCCAACAGTTGGTGAGCATTAACAGACAACTTTTGTTGTCGTTAATTCAGCCAACAATTGTCTGATGGAGCGTACACATGGCCGCATTATCCGACACAACACGTCCATCAGATAATGTTGGCCATAAAGTTGGATTGTGTGTATGAGGCTTTAGTATGAGGGCTTTCACACAGGAGAGGTGCGCTAACATGACGTGAAAAAAAGTCCTGCTAGCCGCATCTTTGGAGCGGTGAGAGGAGCGGTGTGTTTACCGCTCCTTCCCATTGAAATGAATGGGACACCGCGGTAATACCGCCCGCAAACCGCGGCTGTAGCCGCGGTTTGCGGGTGGTATTAACCCTTTTCAGGCCACTAGCGGGGGTTAAAACCGCACCGCTAGCGGCCGAATACCTCAGCAATTCCGACGATATAGCGGCACTATACCGCCACCGCACCCACCGCCCCAGTGTGAAACCGGCCTAATTGCAGTGAAAGGTGGTTCTACAAAGTATTGACTCAGGAGGGCTGAATACAAACGCACACCACACTTTTCACATATTGTCAAAAATTTGGAAAACCATTTATCATTTTCCTTCCACTTCCCAATTTTGTGTTGGTCTATCACATAAAATCCCAATAAAATACATTTACGTTTTTGGTTGTAACATGACAAAATGTGGAAAATTTCAAGGGGTATGAATACTTTTTCAAGGCACTGTACAGCCAAGAAAAAAATAAAATAAATACACACACACGGCAGCCTATGCATAGTAAGAGGGCTGTATGTACAAGTGAGCGAGCACGGACATATATGAGTTCGAATAGTCAATAGATTCTATGCATTATAAACGTCGGCACAGTCTCTGAATTTAATCACAAGTTCAGCACAAAAACCTTTCACTTCAAGTAACATCGTTGATTTATTCCTCCCGTACACTCAAAAAAAAAAAAACCTTTTTCCACCATCGTTAGCCACGTCTGCAGCACTCCGATTGCTTGGAATAACTCGAAATTGCTTCTGTCTCAGTGGGGCCGCTAATATGTTAACAAACTCATAGCAGGAAGACGTGGATCCCAACTGGGGCCTAGTTGGGGCCCCCCATAGGTGGTCTGCAAGCTTGCGCAGAATGTGTCCCCCTCACTGGGCCGAGCAATGAAGGGTAAGCAATAAACAGAACAAAGAGGAAAAAACAGGCCCCCTGCGTCCACTCCCAAAGCTTTGTCTTAATAGGCATAGGCCAATGCCACCCACATGTGAGGAAAGGCTGCTGGCTAATGTTTAGCTCAGAGGTCTCTGTAGAGCCATTCAAAGTTATGAGCTGCCCAGTTTATTTAAAGAAAGCCCTGAGCTGCTCTAATGAAGATGTCACCGGCCCTGAGACACTTCATTGTTACATAGACTTGTCCTTCATTATAATGTGTTGCCGATTGCTCTTGTCAGAGGCTAGATGCTTCTGGTCGCTCTCTTCGCCAGGACTCGTAGGCATGCAATACTACGATATATGGCAGAAAAAGGCAACAAATTGTGCATTTCTTGTATGGTTTGAATTCTTATTGCACAGTTTACTTTAAATACTTGGTTTTTCTCTCACTATTTTAAGTTTAAAGTGCTAACTCCCAGAGTTTCTGCACTTTCACAATAGATTTTTGATCCTTTGCCATGATCCTTTGAACTTGTGAGAAAATCTGACCACTTCAGAAAAGTCAAATCTCTCGCAGCCCAGCTTTTCTTTGCACTTCCAACCTCTCCTCTTTTGGGAGTATCTAATTACCGTATGTGCTGGCCAAGCTCCTCTGCCCCTCCCTTCACCTTCCTATATAACCTTTGGGGATTTATTTACTAAAACCGGAGAGTGCAAAATCTGGTGCGGCTGTGCTTAGAAATTAGCTTCCAGGTTGTTGTTTTTTTGTCAAAGCTTAATTGAACAAGCTGAAGTTAGAAGCTGGTTGGCTACCATGCACAGTTTTACCAGATTTTGCACTCTCCAATGATAGTAAATCAACCCCTTTATGTAGCTGACAGGGTGGAGTGAAGGGGAATGTTATACAGTACCAACAGAATGACAGGTCTGTGTCTGCTGGGGCTGCTGACATCACATCCAAAATGGCGGGGCCCAGCAGCAGTCTCAGGGCTTTTGGATGTCTACACAAGTAAAGCTTTTACAGGTAAAGAATATGCATAAAACAATGCACATATAATTTTTTGGGAAGATTTTGGTTGAAATGAATGATCTGGTGATAGGGTCCCTTTAAAGTCAATCTATGGTTTGGTCAAACAACAGGTTCAATTGAATTCAGATCTGCAGAGGTGCATATTTTTATTTCCTTTCGCTCTCCCGCACCCCTGTTCAAGATTGAAAGGAAAGCTCTGTGCAATCTGGGAGTCACTAGAGACATAACTTACATAGGGCCTTTAACTCCCTGTGTGACTGCTCCAATTGGCTCTGTGGGCTATCACATTGAGTCAGCAGTGTTGGTCATCTTACTTTAAAAAAGTAATTAGTCACAGTTACAAATTACTTCTCCCAAAAAGTAATTGCGTTAGTAACTCAGTTACTACATTGAAAAAGTAATTAGTTACTCAGCAAAGTAACTGACTTTTTTTTTTGAGGGCACATAGCACATCAGGGCATGGGGCACATAGCACATCGGGGCATGGGGCACATCAGGGCATGGGTCACATAGCACATCAGGGCACATAGCACATCAGGGCACATGATAGCACATCAGGGCATGGGGCACATAGCACATCAGGGCATGGGGCACAGGGCACATAGTACATGAGGGCACATCAGGACATGTGGCACATAGCACATCAGGGCGGGGCACATAGCACATCAGGGCAGGGCACATAGCACATTGTTTACCAGCCATGCAGCGTAGCGCAGGAAGCGTGTGTAATAAGTTCTCTCTCATGTCACGGCAATGACGGCAGTCACGCTACTCCCCGGCGGCCCCTCCTCTCTTCTCGTCCATCCCAGATGATGTCACAAGCAAATGGGGATGGACGAGAAGAGAGGAGGGGCCGCGGGGAGCAGCGTGACTGCCGTCAGTGCCGTGACATGAGAGAGACCCGGTCATAGAGGAGAGGAGGAATTACACTACTGCCATCTAGTGGCGGTAGATGTAATTGGGGTAACGCCGCCCAAGTAATGGTAACTGCGTTACCATGAGGGGAAGAGTAATCAGTTACTTTAGAGGGTAACGAGTAATCTAACTCCGTTTATTCTAACTCAGTTACTTACATCACTGTGAGTCAGTCACATGCTCCTCCATACTTGATAGTACCAGGTATTTCCTTCAGCTTTAAATGCTAAACAGAGTGGTGAGGGACCAAAGGAAAGGTGAGGATATGCTGGGGTAGAGAGATTACAGCAAACATGTTGCTTTTCCCTGGGGCAAAGAACAGGTTTCTATTAAAGCGTATCTAAGGCCAAAACCTTTTCCAGGATAGTTAAGCCCTCGTCTGTTTTGTTTTTTTGCCATCTGTGTTTCTCTGGCAAACTTATTAAATATGCACTATCATCTTCCTCTAAGATAGAGTCTACATGTGCTTTTAAAGAAGGCACAAACTAAGACCAATAACTTAGTACAGTGATCACCAAACTGTGGCCCTTTGCTTGCCTTTATCCAGCCCTTGGGACACTTTTTCACCAACTGGTCCAATGATGGGGTACCATTCCTCCCACGGACACCATCGATGGGTCTTTATTCCTCCCACCTATACCAACAATGAGGCACTATTCCTCTCACTAAAACCAATGATGGGACATGGTTTATTGGCACTGACGTCGGGGCATTTTCTACTCTCACTGGCCACAGTCCAGCTCTCCTAAAGCCTAAAGGATGGTAAACTGGTCCTTTGTTTAGAAAGTGTGGAGAAACCTTGACTTAGAGGATTTTAGGGTTGAGTATACAAGATCTGCACCCACGTAATAAAAGTGTCCCTGAACCCGCTTTGGTCAATACGCTCTTTCATTCTAATATATGTAAGGACCCGTGGGAAGCTCTATTTCATAAGCCCATCTTGGAATTAACAAAACAAGAACACGTCTCGACAACACATTTTTATGGCTTCTAAACAAACTATCGCAAAGGCATGGAAAACACCTCTTCTCTCTTTTGAGGAGGTGAAGTGACAGGTGCATGGTACGTTGATGAACGAGAAGGTTACGGCAATACTCGGACACTATGGACAAACCTCGCAAGATGTGGCAAACCTGGCAGGACCAGTTTCCAGTGATGAGCCCGCCTTCTTGCTTTTTGGATTTATAGGAAATTCTAACGAGCCTGTCAGTGCTGGCCTTGGATCCCCCTTCTCCGCGATTTTCCTTCTTTCTCTTTTTTTTCTTTATTTCTTATTTTTGGCCATTTACCACTGAATGTCATTGTGCGGAATCTGTTAATTGCTCTCTGGCCATACTTTTTCCACCCTTTATCTTGAAGGTATAGCGTTTTGGCCTCTAGGTGGGGGTGAAGCCCTCCTGCACATCAGGAAGTTTATGGGATAGTTCCCCACTGCCATTTTCTTTTTCTTTTTGATTTACTTTTCTCATATACAGATTTCTTATCTTTCAGGCCTTGTACACACGGCCGAGAATCTCGTCAGGAAAAAACACGTCGTTTTTCCTGACGAGATTCTTGAACAAGAATCTTGTCCCGGCCGAGTGTACACACGTACGATTCAAAAGAACCACAGTTCTTTTGAATGGCACAAACGCGGTGACGTCATCGACTATGACGAGCGTGTGCTCATCACATTCGATGCCGTCGCTGCCATCTTGCTACACCCTACCTATGCCTAGGAAGCTACCGCGCATGCATCAAAGTCATTTCGAGAATGCGCAGGTTTTCACGACGACAGGTAAGTGTACACACTCTCGGGTTTCTCGTCGGGAAACAGGCCGACGAGAACCCCGACAAGAAAATAGAGAGCAGTTTCTCTATTTTTCTCCTCGAGATTCTGGCCAGTTTTCCTGACGAGAAACCTGAAAGCCTCGTACACACGGACGGTTTTCTCAGCAAGAAAGCTCTCCCGGCAATTTTCTTGTCGTTTGACGAGAAAACCGACCGTGTGTACGAGGCTTAAGTCCTGGAGAGGACTCCAGGACTTTATCTTTATTTTTATATACAAATATAGGTCAATCTCAGGTATCGTATAATATTTGTTTTATGATGACTCTTGAAATAACGCTTGTTTGGAGTACTTTCTAGGCTTTGATTATAGGGAGTACCATGGTTCATTATGTTCAGATTTTACCAGGTAGGATACAATAGAATTTAATCGGGAGGCAAGGATTTTAGAGAGGATTTTGAGATCAGTGTTGATCAAAGATATTGGACAGAATGCTTTACAGTACTGAAGGTCCTTATAGGTGTAGCACACCCATCCTGTTGCCCCCGCTTAACTTC
This sequence comes from Rana muscosa, assembly GCA_029206835.1. Taxonomy (NCBI): domain Eukaryota; kingdom Metazoa; phylum Chordata; class Amphibia; order Anura; family Ranidae; genus Rana; species Rana muscosa. The sequence continues at coordinate 249,414,557 of CM055125.1, forward strand.
ACCTGCGGGGGCAGGACACACCCTGCCACAAGCCCGTGTCCTCCTTATCAGAGGTCAGGCGGTGTTTACAGATTTGGGCCCTGCAGCGAATTACCTCTTTCCACTGGTTCTCGTCCCTAGAATATAGGGAAAAGTCTATATTCTTCCCCAAGAAGGCCAATGTCCACACGACTTTAACTCCAACAAAGAGTTTATTTTCCTTTTTTTTTCAGTTAACGGGAAATTGAAGAGAGAAAAGCTAGCGAAGATAGGAGGTAGATTCAGGCACACAACACTCGACTCACTCGTCGCCACTCGATCCTGAGTGGGTTTAGCTCACCCGGATAGATCCCTCTCACAGTCTAGCAGCCGGAGTGGAGCTCGAACTGTACTATCTTTGTCCCCTCCAGGGACGGGTTCAGGAGATCCTCTATAGCAGCAGAATCCTGTTATTCCTGAATCCAGAACTTCCCTTAACCTTCTGTAGGATTCAGAGAACAGACAATGCCAATGGGCACTCTACAGGGTTAACTTTGTTGAGTAAGGAATCCTTCCCTCTGACAGGCCACCAGGCCTCTCCCGAGACAGCAACCTACTATCACTCATCACCTCTGTGGGACCGATCCTCCCCTGGCTTCCTCTCGGTCAGCTCGGGTACCCTCACCTGGGCACCCTGGGACTCCAATGTGCTGATTGTAGACCCAGTCAATGGTACTGGGCCTACCTGGAACATCACAGCCTCAGGCCAAAGGTGCCTGAGACTCTTCGGCCAGTCCACGCATCCCCAAGGGGCACACTCTCACGGGTACTCCTCCCCGGGCACTCACTCCCCGGGCACTCCTTCCTAAAAATGGCGTCTGCCCCTTATATACCCTCTCCCAGCATGCACCGCAGGTGAGGCCCCACCCACTGCACGGGGGCCGAGAGAGGACATCCAATCACGCCACTGTGTCACCTGAGGTACGACCCTAGGCCTAGGCAACAGCGCCACCCACAGGCCAAAGGGGACCCGTACACCAGACAACACCACAGCAGAGCAGAGTCCAGCACTAAATTAGAAAGCCTGGGCCAAACTATGGCCCAGGCTGTCCCTTAAATTTGGGCATAGCGACCCCCTAAATTTAGGGGTCCGCTACATAGGGTTTTGGAATCAGTACAATTAGTGTCTCCAAGATAAAAGCCGGTAGGGCTTTTGCTTCCAAAATAGCTTTATAAAAAGGATGTATTAGCAACTTAGAGAATTCTGACTAAAGGATAAAACTACAAGGTCCATAAGAACCAAGAGACACAAAAAGACACTCCATCTGACTCTGAATTGACTTCTTTATTGGTACTCCAGGAGTCTACAATCATTTGGCCTTTCCAAAGTAACTCATATACAGTACACATCTGTAGAATATAAACTCTGTATAGTTTAAAACTTCCTATACTAAATACTAAAACTAAAATGGAAGGAGCTTGTATATGCATTTCTGATCCCTGCCAAGTACCCCCAATCGCTGAGTATGAGCCAATCAACTCACATGGCATCTATGCAAAACTTGCATGCAACACAACGCCTGTAACTGCTATAGCTCCCCTGGTGGGGAACATAGGAATGTATCCATTCTTGATTGCTCTTCAGCATAACCCCTTATGCCGCGTACACACGACCATTTTTAATGACGAGAAAAATGCAATTTTTTAAAATGGTCATTAAAAATGATCGTGTGTGGGCTTCAGAGCATTTTTCACGATGTGAAAAATGGGCATGAAAAAATTGGAACATGCTCTAATTTTTCGCGTCGTTTTTCACCTCGTCGTTTTTCTCGTCATGAAAAACGGCCGTGTGTAGGCTTTAACGACGTGAAAAAAAATGTGCATGCTCAGAATCAAGTATGAGACGGGAGCGCTCGTTCTGGTAAAACTAGCGTTCGTAATGGAGATAGCACATTCGTCACGTTGTAACAGACTGAAAAGCACGAGGCTGAAAAGCGCAAATCGTCTCTAAACTTTACTAACATGAAGGGTGGCACCATCCGAATGGAACTTCCCCTTTATAGTGCCGTCGTACGTGTTGTATGTCGCCGCGCTTTACTCGAGCATTTTTTTCCATGATAGTGTGTAGGCAAGGCAGGCTTGAGAAGAATCACGTCAAGAAAAATGCAGTTTTTTTCAATGACATTAAAAACGGTCGTAATATTTACCATTTTTTATATAGTTTAACCAGTTGTCCAAACTGGTGGCATTCATTTATTAGTTGTAATGTTAGTACAGCATATGCATAAACAGAACACATTTTTGACTGTGAGATCGATACTCAAGGCTTGTGCCAATAAGCCAACTCCAAGAGGTAACTAGTGTTGGACATATTCTGTATCAAACAGCTTGGCACACTTTCCTTCATAGCAAAGTCATCAACACTTCCATTTTGAATATCCAAACACCTGCCAAGTCAAGAAGAAATATTGTGTTGGGTCCTGGCAGCGTGCTGTTTCGTTGCACACAGGCACATCTCCCCCCCCCCCATTTATCATTCTCTGAGGTTGGCCTGTCTATGGACACTCTTTTTGTTACGGGAGCATTTGAAATCGGGGTGGAGAGACATTAATCAAGAGCAAAATCCCTTTCCTAATGTGCGTAACCCCTTTTCATTTGCTCCCTAATGACTTCCAGATTCTCAGCAGCTAGCTCATTGTTCCTGCAAGGTTTTTATAAGCAGCCCATAACATACTCTGCAATTTGTATCTTTTCTTGGTGGCGTGGATGAATTGCCTCTCTTTTGAATGGCAGTAGAGGAACCATGGAATGCAATGACAGCCAGTGAAAGGAGAGCAGGCCCTTGTGAATCTTGGTTAAAGTTACTGCCTGTTAATAAATAGCTAGGTCCCAAGTTAACTGACAGCCTTTTACTTATCTTCCCAATGATTCCTGATAAATCCACTGCCTTGGGGGCTGATGGGACAGTTTATCTACAGTCATTTAGGAAAGGATGGGGGGGGGGGGGGGTGCTTAGGTGAGAGAAGCCTCTTAAAGCAACACAAGGGTTTAACTGATATTGATCTGTATAAACTCCTTTCTCACTTACATAGTCTCTTTACCTTTTCAATTGATACTTTGCTTGTGTAAAATGTATGGGGAAGAGGTTTCCTTTGAACAAAAAAAATATAGCTTGAAGGCACAAAGCAAAGAATAGGTCATCAGAAGGGAGCAGACGGACAGATGGGGGTGGGAAGATGGGTGCAAGCAAGGGTATATGTCCAATATATGTGTATAAGTATAAAGAAGTTGGGAAATGCAAACATTCTTATTTAAAGGGTCACTCAGCCTCTCTGGAAAATTATAAAATATTCAAATTTACTTTCAGAAATTACAGGTATATAGATTGCACACATACATAGGTCCAGCTTGGTACAATGTAAGCATGCATATCCTAAATTTGATGGGCCACGGAGTAAGCTGGAAATCACTGTAGTAGTCGGCGCTACAACAGTGATAGCTGCGATCTTATAGGTTCTGTTGTGTCAGTGGCTTCCTCTCTGCACACTGACCGGGAAAGGGGGTCACTCAGCCCTGACACCTTTATTTTTTAAATATCTACAAAGCATTTTATGATTGGACAAGATGGGGCTTGTGACATCCTCTCCACCTTTCGTCCAATCAGAGAACGCTTGGGGGTTGATTTAGTAAAAAGTCCAAGATCTGGGGCAGCTGTGCATGGTAGCCAATCAGCTACTACATTCACCTTGTTCAATTATAGTGGCTGTAAAGCCTCATGGTTTAATCACCTTCATGTATCCCACCCCGACCCCCTCTTTTCCTTACCTGAACCTAATCCGATCCAGAGATGTGCACGAGTGCAGCAGCTCCAGACGTTATCTCTGTCTTCATTGGGCATTACTGATTGCTCATTGCCAGGGTGGATTTGATTTAAATCAAGTCTATTTAAAGCGGAGCTCCACCCTAAAGTGGAACTTCCGCTCATCGGAACCCTCCCCCCCTCCGGTGTCACAATTGACACCTTTCAGGGGGGAGGGGGGTGCAGATACCTGTCTAAGACAGGTATTTTCACCCACTTCCGGGAGTCCTCTCTGCGGGAAATCTGCGGGAAGTACGTCACTTCCCACAGAATACCCGTAGTGTTCTGGGAAAAACTCGGCTCCCAGAACACACGGGGACCAGTCAGAACGGCGCATGCGCGACTCGCGCATGCGCTGTAGGGAACCGGGCAGTGAAGCCGCAAGGCTTCACTTCCTGGTTCCCTCACTGAGGATGGCAGTGGGGGCAGCAGAGTGACGAGCGATTGCTCGTCCTCTGCTGTGGACATCGCTGGATTCCAGGACAGGTAAGTGTCCTAATATTAAAAGTCAGCAGCTGCAGTATTTGTAGCTGCTGGCTTTTAATAATTTTTTTTCGGCGGAGCTCCGCTTTAAATCATGATTTAAATCACTAGTAAAAAGGCTTGATTAAAATCAACTTGATTTAAATCAAAATTTTTAAAGCGCAACTGTCATCTCTGTCCCGCAGCTGCTCCTCCTCTGACCCACTGTTGACTCACCGACAGTCTTATTCACTTTAATGGGACGGCTGGTGATGCGGCAGTGACACAACAAGGTGAGGGATGTGGCAGCAGCAGGTGAGTGGATGCCCACTAACAGACGCTACCATGATAAATCTGAAATGTTAGGTGCTCTTTAAATGTAAGGACTACTTGCTGGTAATTAGAATCTTTAATATTTGCAAACAAAATGAAGGTTTCCTATTTAGAATAATAAGCTGTCAGGTTAGTAAAACAGCGATATCAGAACCGATTCAATCATACAGTTTGTAGTGTACATAGATTTGCAAAACAATGAGATAAAGGAATATTCCTGAACTTTGTTTTATCTCATGGTTAATGTGACATTGTGTAAATGTATCAATGTGCAGTGCATGATAGTTTTTACTCCAAAAGCATTTTCTTGAAATAAATTCGCTAAAAATCGGGGCCAAAAAAAAAAAAGAAATCTGATTTAAATAAAAAAAAAAAAAAGATATTTTTTCTCATTCATTGGTTGATTGATAGCAGTGCAGCCATTGGCTTGCGCTGCTGTCAATCACATCCAATGATGCGGCGCGGCGGGGGCGGGGGCGGGGCTGAGTGATACAGTGAGCAGCTATACCTGCCGGCTGTATCACGGGAGCGCGCCCGCAAGAACTAACCCCTATGGGAGAGAGCTCGCATGAAGGGGGTTAGTTCTTGCAGGGAGGAGCCGAGACAGCCGCCGAGGGACCCCAGAAGACCAGGATCAGGGCTACTCTGTGGAAAACGAGCTGCACAGTGGAGGTAAGTATAACATTTTTGTTATTTAAAAAAAAAAAAAAAAATTATCCTTTACAACCCCAAAAAAAACAAACAAACTGGAAGCTGATTGGTTTCTATGGAAAGCTGCACCAGATTTTGCACTCTAGTTTTAGTAAATCAACCCCTTAGTATTTATTGAAAAAAAATACAAAACTTTCTGTGAATGACAGCAGGGCCAAGTGAGAGACCCCCTGTGGTTAGTGTGCTGAATGGAAACCACAAGATTGCAGCTATCACTGTAGTAGAACCTCAGGCATAAGATATGCAAGTACTATACCTTATATGCAGGTATGCATATACGAACTATACCTTATATGCAAGTATGCATATACCATATATACTCAAGTATAAGCTGAGTTTTTCAGCACATTTTTTTGTGCTGAAAATGCCCCCCTCGGCTTGTACTCGAGTCTGTGTCCATCTTTAATTTTGTGCGCCTGATCCTGGCCAGCCATTGGTCCCCTGGACCCCAAACTTGGCACACTCTTCCTCTACAAGTGTGAAAAGTTTGTTTTCCGGGGGACCTACGGCCGGGGAGCACCGAATTTTCAAAGCCGGGCACCCCTTCCATAGACTCCCATGTTAAACAGTCATTTCTCCGGTGAATTTGGGGACTCAGTACTGGCCGATCCTAGGTTCCCTGGACCCCAAACTTGACACACAGGTAGACCCACTCTTCATCTACAAGTGTGCAAAGTTTGTTGTCCAGGGCACCTACGGTCGGGGAGCACCGAATTTTCAAAGCCGGGCACCCCTTCCATTGACTCCCATGTTAAACATCAGTCTAGTCACACAGTGCCGGAGATCAGGTAGGGAGATTGGGCACAGTGAGCCATGGGCACAGTGAGCCATGGGCACAGTGAGCCATGGGCACAGTGAGCCATGGGCACAGTGAGCCATGGACACAGTGAGCCATGGACACAGTGAGCCATGGACACAGTGAGCCATGGACACAGTGAGCCATGGACACAGTGAGCCATGGACACAGTGAGCCATGGACACAGTGAGCCATGGACACAGTGAGCCATGGACACAGTGAGCCATGGACACAGTGAGCCATGGACACAGTGAGCCATGGACACAGTGAGCCATGGACACAGTGAGCCATGGACACAGTGAGCCATGGACACAGTGAGCCATGGACACAGTGAGGCATGGACACAGTGAGGCAAAGTAAGGCACAGTGAGGCATGGACACAGTGAGGCATGCACATGGACACAGTGAGGCACAGTGAGGCACAGTGAGACATGCAGATGAACACCCTAGGCTTATACTCGAGTCAATAAGTTTTACCATTTTTTTGTGGTAAAATTAGGTGCCTCGGCTTATATTCGAGTATATACAGTACTTTACCTTATATGCAAGTATGCATATAAGGTATGGGATGCAAGTATACAATTCAAATTATTCCTGGAGTTTAGAGTTGTATTGCTGTCTGTGATAACCCCTCTATTAGTCCTGGTGACCAGAGGACATTATGATACAATTAAAATCTTACAACTATCACTATAACAGGAATTAATGGGAAATCTTCCAATGGGGACACCTGTTCTGTGGACAATTGTCTAGGGAGCATTTGCCTCACTTTGAAAAGATTTCCTTTTACATCTGGTGTGTCCAGGACAGGAAATGGAGGGGGGAGGCTCCCTTGCAGGGATACAGGTAGCACTAAAATCTTGACAATGGGGTTTTAATACCTTCGCTAAAAAAAAAAAAGAAATCGGTCAGAGATGTACCTTTTTTGATTCACACCCTGACCAAGAGCTCTGCAAATGCCAGGTCACACTCCACAGCCTTAGAGGAGGGTGTGGTTGAGCAAATGCCATCTGCAGTGGTTCCTTCATGGCTACCGCTATGGCTTCTCCCTCATCACTTTATGCTTGGATTGTTGGTTGAATCCAGAAAACCAGAAAGGAAGCCAAAGAAAGACGAGGAGAACATATAAACTTTATGAGCATATTATCCGTGGTTGGATTTGAACTACCAATCATGAAACTGCCATGAGCACCTAGAATTGGCCTCCACTCACATCAGCAGGTGACCAGTAGTGTGGACTTATATACATAGTATGTCAGCGCTGTGTACTTCCAGTCTTGTCATTGACACAAAAGGGGATGGAAAAGCAATGTATGCCACAGTCTGAGCCTGCACTGCTCCGGGGCTCTCATTAGTTTTCAAGAGCTTGTTAGTCAATTAATGCCGCTCTTTGTTTATTCTGAATAGGTAATAATCACCATCTCAGGGTGTGCCAGGGGGCATATCTGTCACACACACAAAATAACAAGAATCCCACACACACAGCCTAGGTGGCTGGCAAGGAGCCTTGTGTGAACCTGCACTCTGAGAATGTGCCGTAGATCGGAATTACGGCCTCATGCACGCTGGACGCTTTGCTAACACTCCTAGACGTCTTTCCTCCTGGCAGCGGTGTTTTGGCAGAAAACACAGCTTGGCATTGATTCATTTCATTGGGCAGAAAAATACTTTGTTTTGACCACTCAAATGAATTAACGCTCAAGTGTTAAACGTGCCTAGCGCTTAGGCGCATCTAGATGCGTTTACAGCCTTCAATCGTTTTTTTCTGCCTCTAAACTCTTCTAAATGCCTATGTATGCATGGGCACATAGGCTAACATGCTGGGGCGTTTAGAGGCAGAAAAAAAAATGCCAGACGCCCCTAGGAGCAGCGTTAAAAATGTCCAGGGCCTAAAGGAGGACCCCAGACAAACAGCTACATGCACATTTGAAATTCAAACATGTAGGCTGATTGGTAATTCATACACATTTGTCCTGCCACACCATATAGCCAGGAAGATGACAATACTATTTATTGGATTCACCTTGCTCATTGAATGATGAATTTTCAGAGTGATGATGCACATTTATTTTTCAAGCAGGTGGAGGAGGAAATTTGAGCAAGTTGGAGGAGGAAAGGTGACACAGAACACTGTGCTGAAGAAGGAAACGTGGATGTCGCCTGCCTGGCTGTGCAGTATGGTAGAGGGTTGCGACTCACAAGGACACCTGACTCTAGCATGGTACTAAGGGGTGCACAAGTCTTCTTCACCTTCATGCATCTCAGCAGGGCCACCATCAGGATTTTTGAGGCCCCTTACACAGCTTCAGGCATGGGCCCCCTGGAGCAGAGGAGAACCGGGGGGGTGCTGCCGCCACAAATTGAGGAGCGGGGGGGGCAGCCGCAAATTGAGAAGCGGGGGGTGCCACAAATTGAGGAGGGGGGGTGCTGCCGCCGCGAGTTGTTGAGGTCGGGGGGACTTTGGGGGCTGACAACCAAAAAAGGGGGGTTGCCATCCAGGCCTCTGGGGACCTTGGACCTCTGGGCCCCTTACAAAAAAAAAAAAAAAAAATTATAAAAAAAAAAAAATATATATTAAAAAAAAAGGGGGGTGCCATCCGGGGGCCCTGGGGACCTCCGGCCCTCTGGGGACCTCTGGGCCCCTTACAAAAAAAATACATTTTTTTAAATAAAAAATACATAAAAAAGGGGGGTTACCATCCGGGGCCCCGGGGGCCCTCCGGGCCTCTGGGGACCTCTGGCCTCCTTACAAAATTGTTTTTTATAAAAAATAAAATGAAAATTATTTGTATTAAAAAAAAGGGGGGTTGCCACCCGGGGCCCTGGGGGCCTCTGGGCCCCTTACAAAAAAAAAATACTAATTTTTTTATTTTTATAAAAAAGACATAAAAAGGGGGGTTACCATCCGGGGCCCTGGGGACCTCTGGGCCCCTGAGCACCTTTGGGCCCCTTACAAAAAAAAAAAGGGGGGGTTGCCATCCGGGCCCCTGGGGACCTCCGGGCCCCTTACAGGTGTACTACCTGTACCCCCATGATGGCGGCCCTGCATCTCAGAGGTGGACATAAATATTAGAAGTACAAAAGTTGACAGGGTCTTATGTCAAACTATAGCCATCATCCCAACATAGAACACAACGAATACCCTCTATATGTACTGGGGGACTATTAATAGGCTACCTAGATCATACATAAAATCAATAATATAAAATGAAATACTTTTTTATACATATGGGTAAAAACAGACGTGGCTGGAGTATGCAAAATCACACATATAGTTCATAACTGCAACAACATGGTCATGATTGCTTATACAGCAGCACAGGGGCAACTGACGCATTTCGAAGCCCACTTCTTCTTCAGAGGTGCCATATGCAATTGATAGACTGAACTAAAGGTGCACTAAAAAGGTACACAATGCGGCCGCTGGAAAAAAAGTTTTAAAACCAAGGTTGATGACATTCCACAAATTCTTGCACAGATGGAGTACAGGGGGATCACCCAGAAAACAGCGTCTGACCATACACAGTTAGATTTTTTTTTTGTTCAGTCTGCAGGCTGTACAGTGCAGATGGACAAATCTCCTGTTGTGGCTATTGTATTCTGACAGCTGGTACCAGTGTCTGTCTCCTAATACCTGAACAGTGACTGCATCTGACTGGACAGTTTCCTGTCTGGCTCCTTTCAGGGTGACCCACGTAACGAAATTTGTAGGGTTCCTGAAGAACCATTTTACATTTGCATAGTATATGGCCAGCTTTTAAGTGGTTGTAAACCCATTACTACCACTTTTACCTACAGGTAAGCCTATAATAAGGCTTACCTGTAGGTACCGTGAATATCTCCTAAACTTGCACGGTTTAGGAGATATTCACTGTATCCGCATGTGCCGACGTCATCGGCACATGCGCACTGAAGCAATGGCTTGCTCGTGCCGTTTCTTCAGTCAGTGTGCCATGACCGGCGGCACCCGCACGCATGTGCGGGAGTGACGTCATCGCGGCAATGGCCAATCACAGCGCCGGAGCACACAAACCCGGAAATATATTCAGAAACATGTCGCCGGTCGCAGTGGTGTACGGGGACCACTGCAGCAGCTTCAATCTAAGGTAAGTTTTTCATGATGAGATAGTATGCTAGTGTTTCTCAACTCCAGTTCTCAAGGCGCCCCAACAGGTCATGTTTTCAGGCTCTCCAATTTTTTGCACCAGTGAATACCTTTTCTCAGCAGTAAATAGCAGTCTTGTGTCTGGTTAAAGCTTGTAGGAGGAGGAGTTTTCATTCTCCCCTGATTGTTGTGTGAGGCTTCAGGACCCCTGACTCTGTCTTGACAGTGCTGATTGGCCCTGTGCTGATCACATGCACTCTCCCATGAAAAAAAAAAAAAACAACTTTCTAGCAATACACACCAAACTGAGCATGTGCAAAGTGCCCCCAACTCTCTGTTTTATCAGGAGATGGTTTGGGGACTGTGGAAGAACAGGAGGATCAGAGAAGACAGGATCAAACAAACTTTTTACACAATGCAGAGGATTAACCCCTTAGGTTCCACAGTGAGTATAACAAGCATGCCTTACTGCATATACACACTGATTTTACTGTCGTGGGTTTAGTAAAACTTTAAGCTGGCCATAGAAGACAGCTTGATCAGCCAGTGGGTGTATGGAGGAATCCTCCCCGCTGTGCTATTGTATTCTGACAGCGGGGACTCCTCCAATTGGCTGCAGGCGCTGATCGAATGAAAGTTTTCAACAGTAACATTCAACAGACGTTGAGCGGGAACGACCAAAGATGGATCAAAATTAAGCTGGTACCTGCTGAGCCGGCCAAATTTTGATCCATCTATGGCCAGGTTTAGCCTAACTTCATTATCAGTTAGTAATATAATAGCCTGCCAAGTTCACCTCCATGAACTACAGGACAACCTCTCTAAAAAAATTGAATGATCCCACCAAAAATGGAACATTCGGAAAGTATTCAATCCTGAATACATACAAGAAAAACCCTATAATAACTGGTATAACAAAAAAAAAAAATTGTAAATAATAAAAAAAAATGGTCTTTTATTGACGTCTTATATTGTTGTATTGTTCAGCACACAGAATATTTCCTTTCCTGCGACTGCAGTGAGCGGGTTTCACTACACAAACGTGAAGCCCCTCCAGCCATGATGCTGCTCGCTGATGGCAGATTAATCTGTCACTTAGCACTTAGTGTCAGTAATTTTCCACTTTTTTTCGATAAACGTAAAAGACTCCCCTTAATTTCAAATCAGAGTCTTAAGCACCGTCTTGTCCTGGGAGTCTGTCTTTATATATGTCTGCGATGTTTCCATTAAGAGTCTAAATAAGCAGACGAGAT